>WOXC01003752.1:0-33381 GCA_011680675.1 Gymnobelideus leadbeateri | reverse complement strand
GTCGAGCTCAGACTTAAGACTTACATGCAGCACATCCACACCCAACTGCTCCAAGTGCCAGCCCCGCAGTTCTTGCATTCGCTTGGCATTCTCCTTGTATTTTTCTTCAGCTAACTTTCTGCAAATCAAGAGAACATGCACAGATGTAAGTGTAACACATGTGGGCAAAAATCACACCAGCATCACATAGGCCAAGTCTGTTTTCCCCCGTAACAGAGGGGAGATTTCTGGCCGCCGAGATAGGTCCGGGTCCTGGACAAAGCTTCCGTCCCTCCCTGCTCCCACCTCCTGAGCTCCAACCCAGGGTTTATATGGCATCCTGGAGGAGGCATTCACCTTAGAAAACGCACAGAAGATGCTCCTGGCATCCTTAATGGACCTTTATGCTCCTTAAACTTCACAGAAATAGAAGCTATTCAGGCTCTAGAAATATTTGCCATACAGTGACAGGTTTGGAGTTTTAAAGTCTTTGGTTCAAAGCCTGCTTCTGGCATGTACTAGTATATCTCTGTGACCCTGGGCAAGTCACTTATCCCCTAGGTTCCTCTTTGGATTGAAGGAGGCAGCAGAACAATGGCAGCAGAGTCAGAAATCCTTGGTTCAGGGGCAGCTACGTGGTACAGTGAATAGAGCACCAACCCTGGAGTCAGGAGAACCTGAGTTCAAATCCAGCCTCAAACACTTAACACAAAACTGGCCATGTGACCTTAGGCAAGTCACTTAACCCCAATTGCCCCTCCAAAAAGAAAAAAAATAAGTCCTTGGTTCAAATGAGCCTCTCTATCTGTGGCCTTAGGCAAATCAGTGCCTCAGTTTCCTTAGCTATAAAATGAGATGGCCTCTAAGGCTCCTTCCAATCTAGAATCTATCAAGTCACAAAAAGTTTGATCTTGATCTGTAAGTTCTAACACCTACAAAGTCAGGCCTTGGAATGGCCACCTGTAGAAGGAGAGAAGAACAATGCCAGCCTTTAAGGTGGGTGAATCATGACAGCGAGGGATCAGCACATTTTGCTTCAGTTAAACCACACTAGACTGGAGCAGGGAGATCTCCTTGCTAAAGAAAGGATACCTTAAGGAGAAGATGTAGTTTTCACTCCTTCCTACTTGGGTTACTTCTCCATCGTTACAAGCATTTTTATAAGAATAAGCAGATGAGTCCCTCAAGTAGTCCCATGACTCCTGGAACTCTGCAAATGTCCATTCCTGATGATGTTGTAAAAACCTTATAATGTTCTTTACAGCCTTTCCCTCAGGGTTACACACACACACACACACACACACACACACACACACACACACACACACACACACTCACCTTGCACTTCCAAAGGATGCTGGCAAAAAATACCCAACTGGTCACTTCCTCCAGGGGCGGAGCCAAGATGGTGGAGTAGAAACAGCTCCTCCAAGCCTCTCTGCCCCCAGATTCTCCACAAACTATGTGAAAAAGGACTCTGAACAACTTCTGGAGCCCCAGCACCCACAGAACGACACAGAGAAGCTAACCTCCCGCTGAGGACAGCCCAGTAGCCCTGCAGGAAGGACCAGCGCAGCGGTCTGGGAGCCGGCAGTGCACAGAGCGCAGAGCGCAGAGCGCAGGAGCCTAGACAAGCCTAGCCAAGCCGAGCCTAGGTCCACGTGAGCCGAGGTTTTAGCCCCAGGGCGGCAGGGCCAGCAGCCAGCTGGAGGAACCCCAGAACACCAGGAGCTGTGGAGACTCCAGAATTATCAACATAGACTTGCCTAGGACAAAGTAAGAGGTTAGTGTCCTATGGACTTTGGGACCTGTATTTGGGGAATGCGTCAGCTCCCTCCCCTGGGGCTAGAAGCCACTGAGGAGACACGCCATTTTTGTAGTTTTCAGGGGCATTTTCCGGCTCCCAGCCTACAAATCGTGGGGAGATCCAGCGATCAGTCTTGGGGGTAATCGCTCTTGCTTTAACCTCCCTGGATCTGGATTGTGATCTAGGGTGGAAGTTGTGGGTGGGTTTATAGCTTGCCAGAAACGGAAGTTGCCCCCCACACGTTCGGGACGAAAATTCCTCTATCTGGCCTTAAAGCCATAGTGTGGCAACAAGCCCAAAAGTCAAGTAATTAAGTGGCAACATGCCAAGGCAAAGGAAACAGAAAAATGCAACCCTAGACTCCTATTTTGGGGGCATAGAGCAGGAAAAGGACTGTGAGGTCAGAAGTCCTGCTCCAAAAGCCCCAGGGGAAAACATGAGCGGGTTGCAGGCCATAGAGGACCTTAAGAAGGACTTTAAAAATCAAATAAGAGAAGTGGAGGAAAAATTGGAAAGAGAAATGAGAAGGATGCAGGAAAAGTATGAAATGAGGGTCAACAGCCTGACTGAGGAAAACAACACCTTAAAAAATAGACTAACTCAAATGGCAAAGGAGGCCCAAAAGGGCAATGAGGAGAAGAATGCCTTAAAAAGTCGAATTTGCCAGATGGAAAAAGAATCTCAAAAGTTCACTGAGGAGATTCATTCCTTCAGAGTTAGACTGGAGCAAATGGAAGCTAGTGACTTTATGAGAAATCAAGATGCTGTTAAGCAGATCCAAACAAACGAAAGATTAGAAGGCAATGTGAAATATCTCATGGGAAAAACCACTGACCTGGAGAATAGATCCAGGAGAGACAATTTAAAAATTATTGGACTACCTGAAAGCCATGACCAAGGAAAGAACCTAGAAATCACCCTTCAAGAAATTCTCAAGGAAAACTGCCCTGATGTTTTAGATCCAGAGGGCAAAATAGAGGTTGAAAGAATCCACCGATCACCTCCTGAAAAAGATCCCAAAAAGAAAACTCCCAGAAAAAATACCCAACTGTATCTGTAGGTTTTCAAATTCAAATTCTTATAACATAATATAATAATTTTTGTAATAAGAACAAAATGCAAAACGTTTTTCCACTTTGCACAAAGTCAAGACATTTTCTTTTTTTCTTTCTTTTTTCCTTTTTTTTTTCTTTTTGAGGGGAGAGGTATTTTTTGTTAAGATTAGGAAACACACCCTTCACTCAATAATCCAGGATTGAACAGGATGAGGGGTCAGAATCAATGAACATGACAGATCCTTCCTTAGACTCCCTTTCAGTCACTAGCAGCAGCTTCTCCTTCCTAAATCACTTTACCAGGGAGACTGACAAGGAATTAAAAGTGCCAGAATGAGTCTCCTTCCTTTTCTTTGCCTAGCTGGCCATCTTCCATTGCCAGAGGTGATCAATGGCAATGAAGCTGCTGGAAGGCTGAAGGTAAGCACAAAGGGGCTTGGACAGCTTCTGAAGGATGGAGAGCCCAAGGCCATTCAGGAATGGAAGTTTCCCTGTAATTACTGCCTCCAAGAAGCAAGGTGAACTCTCAGCATGGCCTGAACATAGGCTTTTTAAAAGGTTTCATTTGACACAAGAAGTTCTCTCCTTTTCAATTTCTTTCAACCATTTTATACAAATAAATTCTCTGGGAAGATGAATTGTGGTATATTCGCACCCCAGAGAACATGGCAGATGACAGCTTCCCCTAGGGCTCTATTATACATTACAGGAAAGCCTGGAGGAATTGCAGAAAGTGGCAGCTGAACAGGAAGCAATCCTATTCGCCCCTCTCCGAGATTTCACCATCTCTTGCCAGGTGATGGTTATAAAAGGGGTCAGTTAAAATGCAACTTCTCGATTCATTAGGGGAGCTAAAGTGGCATGGTGGACAGTGCCAGGAAGACTTGAATTCAAATCCAGTCTCTGACACTTACTAGCTTTACAACCCTGGGAAAGTCCCTTTGCCTCAATTTACTCATCTCTAAGATGGGGATGGTAATACTAGCACCTACCCCCAGGGTTGTGAGATCAGATGGGATAATATTTGTTAAGTGCTACAGAAATATCAGCTATTGGGGTCATAATTATTATTGTATTCAGAGACATAACTAGGAATCCTAGCATTCAGAATCAATTTATTTGGGGATAGGGAAGTGGCCAGGCTGGCAGATCCTGGAAAAGACAACCCGACTCTAAGTACAAAGCCAGAAGAGAGCATAGCTTGTACCCTCCAGCCTGCTCTGACCTCTGATGACCCTTGACCCCACTCCTCTCAGGACCTGCCAGCTTTCCCTAACCTTGAGGGGGTACACTTCTGCCAGGAAAAGGGGAGCCCATCACTTCACCCTTCTCTAAACTCTACCAGACGATGATTCAGCTGCCTTGCACTTTGGGGGTCAGCCTTACCCCCAATCCACATAAGGGATATAAACTGGGGGCTCTTGAGACATAACAACTACTATGAGTTACTACTTATTAAAACTACTGCAAAGAGGAAGCAGTCCTCAGGGGACCACCGGACCAATGTTGATGCCTGGGGAAAGGTCCTGGCTGCATTACCCTAGTTATGACCATGATTCAACTTTATTAGCAATGGCCTGTTAGCCAGTCCTTCCCTTAAAAGGGAGTGGCCTGTGGTGAGACTATAAGTCATATCCGTTCTGATTCTTCTGACCTGGAGAATGACAAAGGATTTCCTCCCAGGGCTAAGATCTCGAAAGGTATCTTACTTAAGCTTCTTTTCTTCCTCATCAGCTGCATGGAGCTTCCTCAGTCTCATCCTCTCTCGTGGAGTCATTTTCTGTACTTCAGACAGCACCCGCAGGGTTTGTAGATGGATCTTTCTCTGCCTATAAATAATAAAAGGCCCCCACAATACACCCACATTCCCATGCCAAATGCGATTGGAAAAAATAAACAAATATTTTAACATTAGCATCGGAAGCATCTCTGGGACATCAAGACAAAATCACGGAGTTGGGTAATGAGCCAACCAGGATGGCAGTTAATAGGCAATCATTTTCAAATTAGACCTTTATTTAAAAGCAAATTATGTAAACTATCCAAAAACCTGCTCATTTTGTTGTTAATGACTAGTTTTTGTAATTCATAATTTCACAGCTTAGCAGTCAGCTGTGAAATACACAGGAAAAGACTTTCTGAGGCTGTGGGATAAGTTCTATCAAAAGACGTCATGGAATTCAAATAGACAATTCTGACACCGGTTTTGAGATCTAGAAGGCTCTCACCTCTCTGTGTGGGGAGAGGTGAGGCGAGAATAACTTGGTGTCTGTTGTGTCTTCTGAGTAACCAGGCAACAGTCCTCAAGGGACCAGGCAATTCTTAGGAGCATAAACCTGGATTGTAGGTGACTAACTGTACCCACTTAAGGTATGATCCTTAATCATGTGTTCTGTGTTCAGTGGTTTTTCAGCCATGTCTGACTCTCTGTGACCCCATTTGGGGTTTTCTTGGCAAAGATCCTAGAGTGGTTTCCCATTTCCTTCTCCAGCTCATTTTACAAGGGAGGAAACTGAGGCAGAGAAGGCTAAGTGACTTGCCTTAGGTCACACAGCTAGTATCTGAGGCCAGATTCGAACTCAGGTTGGTGCTCCACCCACCATGCCACCTAACTGCCCCAAATTGGGGACATCTCAATTATTAAAGAATGAACATAATGGGAAAGAAAACTAAAAGCGGGGGCAAGGGGATGCAAGGAGCAGTTAGACAAAGAGTACACTCCAACCAGAGGGCAGTAGGACCATTACAACTCTCCTGAAGGTAGTTTATGTAAGTTTTGCATCCAAATTTTCTAAAGATTTTCATTTCCCCCAAAACCTTTGTCCTGACTATAGAGCCCCTGCTTTTTCCGTGTTAAAGGACTGATCAGCATCTCCCTGTTTGTGGCTGACAAAGGAAGGTGGAATCATGGCGGCTCAGGGAAAACCAAGCTTTAGAAGATAAAGGAGAATCAGCTTCTCATAGACTTGGGGGCAGGAAAAGGACATCAGGGAGAAGACCTAGCTTTACCACTTGCCCCATACATGGCTTCTCTAGACCTCAGTATTCTCATCTGAAAAAAAAGGGGGATTTCAACCAGATCTCTCTGGTCCATTCCAGCTCTTAATATATGGGCAGAGGTGATTTCTAGAGCAGTCCCAAGGACAGGGCTGGTGCCAGGCAGGATCTGATGATCCAGGGCTGGATCCAATGGCCTGTGAAGGTCTCTACCACCTCTAGATGTATGATCCTGTAATCAAAGGGATCTTAACCTGGGGTCCATGAAATTATTTTTTTTTCTTTTTTAATATAATATTTTATTTTCCCCCAACTACATGTTAAAGCAATTTTAATGTCTTTTAAAAAGTTTTGAGTTCCAGATTCCGTGATATTTTTAGAAAATATTTTAATAACTATATTTCAATATAACTAATTTCCTTTTAACCCAATATATTTCATTTTATGTGTTTACATGCAATATTCTGAGAAGGGAGCCACAGTCTCCACCAGACTGCCAAAGGGGTCCAGCACACAAATAGAGGTTAAAAAGCTCCTGCTACCTTCTTGTTAACTCAGGAGCAGATGATGTCTAAAGTCCTTCATAGTCTCTAATCATCAAACTAACTTCAGGCTTTAGTAGGCCTATGGGGAAGATATTTTGGGGCAGAGAGTCTTGCATTATAGTCTGCACAGAAAAATGAGCTTACTTTCATTATCCCTAGACTGACCTCATGCTCTAGAACTCAAATACTCCTTGGAACCTTTGCTTCATTATGGTCTTCTCCAAGACAGACCCAAGAAAGTAGGGTTCTACCCTAGGCTGCCTAGACATACTTTCGTGTGAAAAGAAACTCTTAAGTTTCTATCTAAAAGGGCCTTCTCCCCTAACAAGCTTCATATATGCCCCAATACATTCTCATATCCCTAGAAAGTCTCTGGAACCAAGTGCAAGAATTCCACCTTAGCAGATGGGGAATTAAAGGAGAAACAAAAGATGGCTCAAGGGACATAGGAAGTCATTCATGTGGATAATGTGCAGAAGTAGGGAATCTTTGAAAAATTCTGTTTGGTGCCCTAAAATTCACACTTACACCATTATCTGGAAACCAATCTAGAACCTAGAAATGAAAGTTGGGTTGCTTTCCTCTAGCACCCAATAGATAGCTTTTTTTAGTTATATCATGAGTCACAGAGGGAAGAGAAAATGTAAATGGGTCTTCACAGCTCTAATAGATTTGATAGGGAAGAATAAAATGAGATTTGGGAACTATTTTTGGATTTTATTTGCCTAAGTTATCCTGTTCCTCTATAAATATGGATATAATCAAATAGATTTCTTATTGGAGAAGTCCTAAAAACATCCCTTCAGGTGAGTAAAGGATCAGAATCCAAATTTATAGTTAGTTTAAGTAAGGCAGGGAAAGTTAAATCCAATGTCACCTTGAGGGAAGTAGATGGGAGGCTCAGTACTGAATTCTGGTCCCCAGATTTTATACATTAAGATGAGATAGCTATATGTTCCAGTCTGTACATAAAGGCAAGGATTCCAAGGGACTGAAATTGAATCAATTAGTCCAATAATTTAGGCCAAAAAAATACCCCAACTTTCAATGAAGCAATAGAAACAAGTCTCTTTTCTCTGCCTCTGTCTATAGAAACCTAGCTTGAGTTCAAAATTTTTCTCTTTCCAAAAGGGCCTCAATCCCCCTGCTCATACAGAATTTTTTTAAAAGCATGAATATTTTATGTGCAAGCAATACAAAATACCCTCATGCTCAAATGGCCATAAATCAAACACTCTCCCTGAATATAATACTGTCTAAACCTTTCCCATCGGGCAGTGTTAGGCAAGCCAAAAAAAATGCTACTAAGTTAGCAGAGTTATTGTGCTTCTAGGAAAACCCTGGATTGTATTGGTCATTCTGAGTTCCTAGGGAAAATTATGGTGCTGAGGGACATGATGGACTCATAGCTGGTTCTAGAAAAGTGGTCTTTAGGGTAGGAACCCATGCAGTTGTCCCCTAATAAGTCTCTTTAAAGGCAAACCTGAACTGCCCTCAGCAGCCTGAAGCCTCACAGGCTGATGTTATTCCTCCATTTAGATAGAATCAGGGATGGCAAACATGTCAGAATGGGACAGGTACATAACTGAGGGTCAGGAGACCTAGTAGTAATACACCAAGTGCTGGCACTAAATGTTCACCATGCAATCTCAAGCAAGGCCTTGGTGTTCTCATAAGTAGAAGAATTTAACTCAATGATTTACTAAAAATCCTTTCAACTCTAATAGCCTGATTCCACAGTAAATACTAACAGCTATTAAGGTTGAGGGGAAAGAAAGTTTTTAAATTTTCTCATAAATAACAAGAGGTATTCAGGGAATGACATGGACTTCAGTTTCCTCATCTATAAATGAGGAGATGGGATTATCTCTGCTCCCCCTTCCTGTTCTCATCCTTGTAGGGTGGGATACCAATTTCAATAGGGAAGGGATGATTTATTAAGCACCTATTGTGTGCCAAGCCCACAAACTAAGAGCTTTATCAGTATCCATCGCATATTTGTGAATGATGATCACTACTCCAAGAGTGTAAATGAAAGGGGACAGAGCTTGGATAAAACCACAAACACCACGCTCATCACGTCTGGAACTGACAAAGCCAGGGAGCAAAGCTACTATGTTGGAAGTCAGAGCCAGGAGCCAAAAGGATCTTGGCAGGCTATAATTTGGGACCAAATCTAAATGGGATAAATGTAAAGTCTTACACTTTGAGTTTAAAATTCAGCATTACAGGTCTAAGATGGGGAAGGCACAGATAAACAGCAGTCAATATGAAAAAAAAGATTTGCAGGTTTTAGTGGACTACACGCCCAAAATGAGCCAACATTATTTTTATGTAGCAGAGAAAGTCAATGCACATTAAGAATGATGCTGGGGAGTGGGGGGCGCGGCTAGGTGGAGCAGTGAGTAGAGCATAGGCCCTGGAGTCAGAAGGACCTGAGTTCGGATCCGGCCTCAGACACTTAAGCACACACAAACAAAAACCTAGCCGTGTGACCTTGGGCAAGTTACTTAACTCCAATTGCCCTCCAAAAAGAAAAAAAAAAGAATGATGCTGGGGGCAGCTGGGTGGCACAGTGAATAGAGTCAGGAAGACCTGAGTTCAACCCTGACCTCAGACACTTGACACACTTACTAGATGTGTGACCTTGGGCAAATCACTTAACCCCAATTGCCTTGCCTTCCCCCCTCCAAAAAAAAAAAAAGAATAATGCTATAGGCAGAACAACACTCTGGTCAATAGAAATGTGGAGTATTGTCTTAGGTTCTGAGAGTCCTGTGTTAGGAGATGGAACTCCTTCAGGAGTGGGTCCCTTTTGCTTCTGAGATTCAAGGATTCTTTGATAAAGAAAAGTCTGAGAGAGGTGGTGATGGTCCTCTAGCTCACAGAATATAAGGAGAATTTAGAGATGATTAGCCTGAAGTAGAGTGGACTTGGGTAGAGAGGTGGGGAGGGGAGAGCCATCTTTAACTGCCTTTAAGCATGTGAAGGGCTATCACATAGAAAAGAGATTATGAAATAACTGGACCAGCTCTTCTCTCAAAAAAGCCAGAAAGCTGGGATGACATAAGGTGGAAATCCAAAACAAGTCATAATTAAAGACATTTAAAAGCACTCATTCTCTAGTTCTCATTTCAAAGTATATGTATCTTAGAGAAACACTTTTAAAAAAATTTTCCATTGATTCTTAGAGGGATTTTTTTTCAAAAGAGGGTTATGAATAATATTTTGCCAGTTTTAACTTAAGCAAACAATAAATGAAAGTCATTTGTGGTTCCCGTGTGGGAGGCACATCAGTGTAAATATCATTAGATGCTTTGGGTATTAATTTCTCAATATATTTGCAAGGTAATAACAGTGATACCTTGCAGATGGGTGGGCTGTGTATTGGTTTAAGCTTTTACGACTTCCATTTACTTCCACCAGGGAATAGGGCTTTGGGATACAACATCACCAAGCTACCCTGCTTCCCTGCATTCGGACTCCAGGAACCCTCCTACAACAAACTCAGCATTAACAGACCTATAAAGATAAATGCACTTAATGATCTTCCAGTCTAAAGTGTGTTTTTTTTTTTAACAAAAAGCCAATTTACTCACATGGCATTAATGAGATGAGCTGATTCCGTCTGGCAGTTCAAGTTCTTGTCTTCCAGAGTCATGCTGGAATATTTACACATCATGCACTGAAAAGAACAGCAGTCCTGATAAAGTTAATGATCCTTCTGGAGGCACAAAATTGTCATATGACATTTTCATCTACTTCACCTCCAACCCTCAAACCGTCCACAGACTAATGACATATCATTAACCAAAGCAAAAGCCAGCGAATAAAGTGACTGTTCACTTTTTCCTCCTTCTCTAATGCAGAGCTGTGTCTCAGACGATATAGTCTAATAAGACATTAGCTGATAACTTCACTGCCCTTCCCTCTGCCCCTTAAAAATTGCATTTCATCGATCAAAGCACATGGGCATCATCTTATTGACAAGATGAGAGTGTGGTAAAAGTTTTTGGAAGACAAATGGTCTTTCTGAGATCCACTTAGGTCAAAGAAAAGAGACAGATTCTAACCTAAAAGAGTAAGAACCAAAATACTCTCAAGAGTGAATAATTAGCTTCCTTCTCACCATCTACATAAAACCAGCCCACCATTACAGTGTGCCTTCTACACAGAAACAGCATAAATCAACCAATTTACTAAGCACTAACTCTGCCAAACACTATACTTGGGGTACAAAAAAAGGCAAAAATACTTCCTGCCCTCAAGGAGCTTACATTCTAAAACAAGTCCACCTAATTTATTGGAAGGATCACTAAGATCTATAATAAGAGGGCAAGATTAGTTCAAATCAATAAACATTTATTTGGTACCCTGAGTGAACTATATGCAAGGTACTATCTAGGAACTAGGGATTCAAAGATAAAAAAGAAATAGTCCCCACCCTCAAGGATGGTCTAGGAAAGTGGCAGATTTCAGCATACTCTTGTCTTTCTAGACACATATTCACTGAGTGTTTTGGTGAAAACACAAAAATCCTTGACATCGAGGATGGCCTTTGGGCTAGTGTGCAAAACTTAAACACTGACTCCCTCCATCTAGGGATACACTAGGGACCCTCTCCTACAAAGAAGCTGTCATGTCTGAAAAGTCACTTCCCTACATTTTAATCTCATTTTTCCCATTCTTGATGAATCCTAATACATCTTGCTCCCAAAAGCATCTCTTCAAGGTGCATGATTCTGATTTAAATGCTAATAAGGGCTCTTCTATATATTTTTCATATAAATACCTGCAGTTGTTCATCAATGTAAGGGATTTTTAAAATTTCTATTGCTGACGGTCTCAATGAAGGACTCTTGTTCAACATGCTGTAATGTTTAAAAAAAAACATTTTTTCAAAAGACTGAAAATATAAATGCAAAGCCAAAGTCATAGGGGTGAAGAAAACCTGTATTTCATCTACCTTTGCATGATGGCATTCAGCTCCTCTGGGTATCTAGCAGGAAGAGAAGGCGTGTCACCTTCAACGATTTTTAAAACAATGGACAAGAAATTGTGACCAGTGAATGCATGACTCATGCAGCAGAGCTCATACAAAATGCATGCCAGCGACCTAGAAGAGCAAAGGAAATTATTTTAAATGGAGGTGTGGGGGAAAGGAGGGTAAAGGTGTAATTGCAGATGTGTTTGTCACCCACAGTCACGAGCCCATTGGAGCGTGACTATGAAGCACCTTCATGTACTTCCTTTGCCTGATGGAAAATCCCAGTTCCACATTGGTACCATCTGTTTCAACACAGATTTGCAGAGACAGAAGTGAAATGGGCAAACAGAAGCTAATCTTGGACTATGGACCAATCTATGGAACGAAGAAAAAGCTAGAGAAAAAAAAACATGAATGACCACCTTGTCAGTCTGAGGGAGCCCTGGCAGGGCAAAGAGTTCTAAATATTCAGAACCTTCAGCTTCGCTTTTTCACTGGAGACAAATCAGCATTCTTTACTAAGACAGTTGGGTGACACAGTGAATGGAACACTGGACTGGGAGTCAGAAAGACCTGAATTCAAATCCTGTCTCTGACACTCCTTAGGTATGTGGCCTTGGGCAAATCACTGAACTCTCAGACCTCAATTCTTCAGCTGTAAAATAAGGAATCATCATAGTACCCACCTCACAGGCTTGTTCTGAAAATCAAATAACACACGTAGGCACACATGTATGCAGACACGTGCACACACACACTAGCTATTAATATCATTGCTTACCAGTCCTATGACATCTTCCATCCCTCCTGCAAGTAGAGAGCTCTCTGTATGGACAACTGAATGTTCTAATGTTCATCTGAGAGGCTGCTGGGCATGATGGGTAAAGGACTGGCCTTGGAGTCAGAAAAATCAAGGCTCAAGCCTTGCCTTTGGCATATGCTAGCTGAGTGGTCATGAACAGTCATTTAACTTGCTGGTGCTCCCAGGCAATTTTCTAAGACTATAAGTTACAGAAGAAGCATTCTTCTGTATTGGTGAAGGGAATTTCCCCATTTAGATAGATTTCCCTACACTGATGAAATTATCCTATTATAAAAAAGCTCTGTTTTGAGTATGACAGTCCAGGACACTCAAGTCCTAGATTTGTCCAAAACAGTTTTGAAATAACCCTAAAAGAGCATGTCTGGGCCATAGGAAGATCTTCTTAAAGATATTTGGTTGGGGGGGGAAGGCGCTCCCTGGGACGGCAGTTGCCCGGATGGGCCGTTAGTCGGAGTCCACTGCCGAGCGAGCGAGGGAGACGCGAGGAGCGGAAGCCGGCGCCATCCGCCGCCATCCCGCCCCGGGGAGAGCCCCAGACCCCGGCCCCGGACCCAGCGCACCCGGCCAGGCTCCAGCACGTTTCGGGGGGAGGCGCCTGCAGGACCCAACGTACTCAATGAGCTTCCAGCGCGATGTCCGATTGCTCGGGGCCAACTGCCAAGGGGAAGGATGGAAAGAAGTATTCCTCGCTCAACCTGTTTGATACCTACAAGGGCAAGTCCTTGGAGATCCAGAAGCCTGCTGTTGCTCCTCGACATGGCTTACAGAGTCTTGGGAAAGTTGCCATCGCCCGGCGCATGCCACCCCCAGCCAATCTGCCCAGTCTGAAAGCCGAGAACAAAGGCAACGACCCCAGTATCTCGCTAGCGCCGAAAGACGGGACAAGATGGGCAAGCAAACCCGAGGAGCCCGACCCCAAGAGTTCCGATGCCTCACCTGTTCAGCTGCTGGAATCGCAGCCACTGCCGGCTTCACAGACGCCTGCCTCCAGCCAGCCCAAGCGCCCCCCAGCAGTGCCCGAGAACTCCCCTTCGGTTCCAAGCGGGGTAAAGTCTTGGGCACAAGCCAGTGTCACCCACGGAGCGCACGGGGATGGTGGAAGGGCATCAAACCTACTGTCACGATTCTCTCGAGAGGAATTTCCCACCCTGCAGGCAGCTGGCGACCAGGACAAGGCTGCCAAGGAAAGGGAGTCTGCCGAACAGTCGTCTGGGCCCGAACCAAGCCTCCGCCCGCAAAATGCCACAACTTGGAGGGATGGAGGCGGGCAAGGCCCTGATGAGCTGGAGGGCCTGGACTCCAAACTCCATCAAGGTCACGACCCCCGGGGGGGGCTCCAGCCCTCAGGCCCTACCCAGTTCCCTTCTTATCGCGGGATGATGCCGCCCTTTATGTACCCTCCATATCTCCCGTTTCCTCCTTATGGACCACAGGGGCCTTACCGATACCCGACTCCAGATGGGCCCAGCCGATTCCCCCGGCTGGCGGGCCCCCGGGGCTCAGGTTCCCCCATGCGCCTGGCAGAGCCTGTGAGCCGGCCCTCCATCCTCAAGGAGGATAATCTCAAGGAATTTGACCAGCTGGATCAGGAGAATGATGACGGTTGGGCGGGCGCTCACGAGGAGGTAGACTACATGGAAAAGCTCAAGTTCAGCGATGAGGAAGATGGTCGTGATTCTGATGACCAGGGAACAGAGGGCCACAATGAGTCTCGTCCTTCCAGTGAGGATGGGCCCCCTGACACAGATAACAAGAAGGGCTGCTCTCCTGGAAAAGAGCCCCCCTCTCCAAAGGCAGCCTGGACAGAGACGCCCCGGCCTCCTGAGGCAGAACCTGGGCCTCCTGCCCCTAAGCCTCCCCCACCCCCACCTCCCAGGGGCCCCACTGGGAATTGGGGCCCTCCTGGAGACTATCCAGATCGCGGAGGCCCATCCTGTAAGACACCAGCGCCTGAAGATGAGGATGAAGCCTGGCGGCAACATCGGAAGCAGTCATCATCAGAGATCTCTCTGGCAGTAGAGCGGGCACGAAGGCGCAGAGAAGAAGAGGAACGTCGGATGCAAGAGGAGCGACGGGCAGCCTGTGCAGAGAAGCTCAAGCGACTGGATGAAAAGTTTGGGGCACCTGACAAACGACTCAAAGCAGAGCCTTCTGCTGCCCCACCTACTCCAGCTCCTCCCCCTGCTGCCTCCAAAGAACTCCCAGCACGCCCTGCACCACCTCCAGCGCTAGCCCCACCTGCCGAGAAGGAGCCTGAAGAGCCAAGCCTGGTCCTTGCCTCTGTCCAGGCTTCCCCTGTCCCTGTTTTGGCTACAGCTCCCACCTTAGTGAGCCGGGGCAGCAGTAGCAGTACCAGCAGCATCAGTTTTGATGCTAGTCCAGGGGAGCCTCCACAACCACCAAAGGAGGCCCCTGAGCCACCAGAAGAGGTGCCCCCACCTACCACACCCCCAGCTCCCAAGGTGGAGCCCAAGGTTGATGGAGCTGGGCCAACCCGACAGCCCCCTAACCAGGGACTGGACTATGCCAAATACCAGAAGTCTCTGCCTCCCCGCTTCCAACGTCAACAGCAACAGCAGCTTTTGCAACAACAGTGGCAGCAACACCAACAGGGTCCCACCCCTCCTGTTCCAGTGCCCCCATCACCTCCACAGCCTGTAGCCATGGGCGCTGTGCCACCCCCCCAGGCTCCACCCCCACCACCTAAGGCCCTGTACCCTGGCTCACTAGGCCGGCCACCACCAATGCCCACAATGAACTTTGACCCTCGTTGGATGATGATCCCACCTTACATGGATCCTAGGCTTCTCCAGGGTCGGCCCCCCCTCAATTTTTACCCTCCAGGTGTACATCCCTCTAGTCTGGTTCCCCGGGAGCGCTCAGACATCGGGGGCTTGGGTTCAGAGTCTTTTGATCAGCACCCACCTCCCCTCCTAAGGGAACGGAGCACCCCACCAGTAGACCCAAAGCTGGCTTGGGCAGGAGATGTCTTTGCCACTGTGCCTGCTGACAACTGCCCTCTCACCTCTCCATCGCGCCAGGCCCCAGAAGAGGATGACAAGGGCATAAGGAGTGAGACCCCTCCAGCTCCTCCTCCACCACCTTACGAGGCCACTTATCCAAGCTTCCCTGAGAATGAAGCCCCTGGTTCCCCACTTTCCCGATTTCCCTTGGAGGAATCAGGCCCCCCAGTCCCTCGTCCAATTCCTTGGCTTCCTGGCAGTGATGAATCAGCCAAATTGTCCATCCCACCTAAAAAGGAACCCCCCAAAGAAGAATCCCAGCAGCTAGGGGGACCAGAAGCTGGGCGCAAACCTCCCCGGAGTGGTGGGGGTGGGGGACAAGGTCCACCACCTCCACGTTGTGAGAGCCAAACAGAGACCAGATGGGGTCCCCGCCCAGGTAGCAGCCGCCATGGTGGGCTACCTGAGGAGCCAGGGGCACCCCCTCACCGTGCTGGGCCTATCAAAAAAAACCTACCCCCTGCAAAGGCAGAAGAACTGCCCCCCAAGCCTCTTGAGACAAGTGATGGAACCTGTAAAGTCCCAAAACCAGATGCTCTCAAGGTCTCTAAGGGAAAAGCAGGAGGCCCCAAGGAAGCTCCCCCAGCTGGGGCCCTGTCCCCTGCACCTCAACTTCGTGGGGATTACTCATATGAGCGTGTGGGGCCAACTCCCCGCCGAGGCAGGGGCCGTGGAGAGTACTTTGCCCGGGGTAGAGGTTTTAGGGGGACCTATGGGGGCAGGGGGAGGGGTGCCCGAAGCCGAGAGTTCCGTAGCTACCAGGAGTTCAGGGGAGATGATGGGCGGAGCAGTGGGGCTGGAGGACCAGCGCATCCCTCTCCTCCCCGAGGCCGAACAGCCAGTGAAACAAGGAGTGAGGGTTCAGAATATGAGGAGATCCCTAAGCGCCGCCGCCAGCGAGGCTCCGAAACAGGGAGTGAGACCCATGAGAGTGACCTAGCCCCTTCTGACAAGGAAGCTCCCCCAACGAAGGAGGGGGTACCCCCATCAGGAGCCCCACCTTCCCCAGCTCCAGCTCGATTCCCTACCACTCGGGGTGGCCGCGTGTTCACGCCCCGAGGTGTCCCATCACGAAGGGGTCGAGGAGGTGGTCGCCCTCCTTTCCCTGCTGGTCCAGGCTGGAGCCCTCCTGCCAAGTCCCTGGCTCCCAAGAAGCCTCCAGCAGGCACATTGCCACCAGGCAAAGAAGTCTCAAGGGAGAAGCTGGTTCCAGGACCTCTGCCACCCCAGGCTCGAGGCAGTGGTGGTGGCATAGAAGATGGGGAGCGTCCCCGGAGAAGGAGGCACGGACGGGTGCAACAGCAGGACAAGCCACCTCGATTCCGGAGGTTGAAGCAAGAAAGGGAGAATGCAGCAAGGGGGGTTGAGGGAAAGGCTCTACCCTTGCCCCTCACAACCACATCCCCTGGTCCTGAGGAAGTACCTGCGGCAGCAGTGGTACCCCCGCCTCCACGAAGGGCAGCTGCCAAATCACCTGATCTGTCCAACCAGAGTTCAGACCAGGCCAACGAAGAGTGGGAGACGGCGTCGGAGAGCAGTGATTTTGCCAGCGAGCGTCGGGGAGACAAAGAAGCCCAGGGACCTACCCTGCTAAGCCCCAAAGTGGTGGGAACCCCTGGCAGTGGAGGTGAAGGGGTTGGGGCAAGTCCTGGGGTCCCATCCATGCCCCGAGGTGAGCTGAGTCAGAAAGCCAAAGATCTGAGCAAGCGGAGTTTCTCCAGCCAGCGACCTGGCATGGAACGGCAGAACCAGCGCCCAGGACCAGGGGGCAAGACGGGTGGTAGCGGAGGCAGTGGGGTCCCTGGGGGAAGGGCTGGCCCTGGGCGAGGGGACAAAAGGAGCTGGCCCTCACCCAAGAACCGAAGCCAACCCCCAGAGGAGCGTCCCCTGGGACTTCCCCTGCCTCCCCCACCCCCCAGCAGCTCTGCGGTCTTCCGCCTGGACAGAGTCATCCACAGCGACCCAGCTGGTATCCAGCAGGCCTTGGCCCAACTCAGCAGCCGACAGGGAGGTGCAGCTGCCCCAGGGAGCCCCCCAAGGCCCAAGCTAGGGCCCTCCCCAGCCCTTCAGGGCCCCTCTCCCCAGCCCCCAGCACGATTGGAGCCCCCAAGGGCCAGCAGCAACGGTGTAGGTGGCACTGAGCCCCACTTTGCGGAGCCAGGGCCATTAGTGAGGGAGGTGAGTGGGACCTCCCGGGACTCTACTGGGGTTAATCCCTCCCCCCGCAAACGTCGTGATCGGCCTGCTGGAAAGCCAGAGCTGCCACAGGAGGAGAATTTACCTCCTCCTCATAGCCCTAGATTCCTAGGTCCCAGACCAGAGGGACCCAATCCACGGGGAGAGCCCAGAGATGCAGGCACAGAGGCCCTGGCTCCCCACATCTGGAATCGTTTGCATACTACTTCCGGCCGAAAGAGTTATCGACCTGGCTCTGTGGAACCCTGGATGGAGCCCCTCAGCCCTTTTGAAGATGTGGCTGCCACGGAGATGAGCCAGTCTGACAGTGGGGTGGATCTGAGTGGCGACTCTCAGGTTTCATCAGGCCCCTGCAGCCTGCGAAGTTCCCCTGATGGGGGACTAAAGGGGACAGGGGAGGGTGCACCCAAGCGGCCTGGAGGCCCCTCACCCCTGAGCACTGCCCCTGGTGAGGGTCCATCTGGCTCTGAACCCTCTGACCCTCAGAGGAGACGTCCTCCTGCCTCCCGTGATGGGGACAAGAAGGAGCCACCCCTGCCCCCTGGCCCCATAGGCACAGAACGATCCCAGAGAGTAAATCGCAGACCAGAGCCTGGTCCACTCCGGCCCTCTTACCGACCTGGTCCCCGTATCCAATTTGGAACCAGTGACAAGGACTCTGACCTCCTCCTGGTGGTGGGAGGCAGCTTAAAGCCAGAGAAGGAGCTGTCACAATCTGGGCCTAAGGTCCCTGCTCCAGTACCTCGAGACTGGGAATTGCTCCCCTCTGGTCCCACCTCAGCTGAGTCATCATCCAAAAGTCTGGGTCCCAGCCACCGTGGCCCAGAATCTAACCCCTCGGGTTCCCGCCTATACCCTGAGGTGTTCTACAGCAGCCCAGGGCCTCCAGGCACCCAGGTCCCAGGGGGAACAGTGGACTCTGAGCTGCACCCCAGCAATGGTGGCTTCCGCCCAGGGACCCCTTCACTGCACCCCTACAGGTCACAGCCCCTCTACTTACTCCCTGGCCCAGCCCCTGCTTCAGCACTGCTTGCAGGCATAGCCCTCAAGGGCCAATTCCTGGATTTCTCAGCATTGCAGGCAGCAGAGCTGGAGAAGCTGCCAGCTGGGGGTGTCCTCTATCCCCCACCTTCCTTTCTCTACCCATCAGCCTTCTGTCCCAGTCCCCTGCCTGACCCCCCTTTGCTGCAGGTGCACCAGGACCTGCCATCCCCGTCAGATTTCTACTCCACTCCTCTGCAGCCTGGTGGTCAAAATGGCTTCCTGCCCCCCGCTGCCCCCACCCAGCAGATGCTGCTACCAATAGTGGAGTCCCAGCTACCTGTGGTGAACTTTAGCTCCTTGCCTCCAGCCCCACCTCCTGCCCCACCTCCACTTTCTCTGCTGTCTGTGGGCCCTGCTCTACAGCCCCCCAGTCTGGCTGTCCGGCCCCCACCTGCTCCGGCAGCCCGGGTGCTACCCTCACCTGCCCGGCCCTTCCCTCCCAGCTTGGGGAGAGCAGAGCTACACCCAATGGAACTAAAGCCGTTCCAGGATTATCGAAAACTGAGCAACCTTGGGGGACCTGGGGCTCGAACCCCCCCAGCTGGAAGGCCCTTCTCTGGTCTCAGCTCCCGACTCAAGGCCCCACTCACTGGCTATAGTGGTGTTGGTGTGTTCCCCACCCAGCGCTTCAGCCTCTACCAGCAGGCCTCCCCACCAGATGCCCTGCACTGGATGCCAAAGCCCTGGGAGCGGGCAGGGCAACCCTCTTGTGAGGGTCCACCTTGGCGGGCAGAGGAGTCAGGGCCCTTTGGGGACAAGGATCCTGGGTTGCCCCCACCCCGCTGAGGGAGCTGCGCCCCCCAACCCCCATCCCCCTGGGGCCTGTACATAGATATAAATATATAAGGGGGAAGGGGTTGGGTGGGGAGGGGTTGTGGGGCTGGGGCCTCCCTCCCCCTCCCCCCTCTTCCCCTGGGCCCCTATCCCTAGGGCCATTTGTTTAAAAAAGAATAAAAGGATTTTAAAAAAAAGATATTTGGTTAATATTGCTACTATAGTATTATAATTTTTCAGTAGATTTGAATAGAAATTTGTGTTTGGGAGATTCAACACAATTCATTTTGATCTAGCCTTTTATAAGAGTCTAGTCAGATTCTACGGAATTTGAAGGTAGAAATTGGAGGAGTACTCCCTCCTATGGATTCCTTCTTCTGCGTTATCAGGTAGGTCCAGCCACACCTTTTCTTCTCCACCCTGACAACTCCTACTCACTAGTCCCTACCCTGGACTCCACACCCACTGAGATCTTTCTTTGCCTAGTAAGAAGGCTGGAGAGGAGGAGTGAATGAGAACACATGATCCAACCTCCCAGCCCTAGCCCAGAAAGCAAACTCCAATTTATTTTATCTTAGGACAAAGAAAAACCATTCTCTTGGATGGGAGGGAGAGAGAAAGAGAATAAGCATTTATTAAATGTCTACTATGTGCTCCTAAGTGCTTCACAAACATCTCATTTGAATCTGAAATTGGAATTGGAAAAAAGAGGGTTTAAGTGGCACTGCTGCCCAGATTCTCAGCTCACTCCCCAACTCCTGTTCCTCTAGCCCAGTAGCCTTCATGCAGCCTGGATTCATTTCCTCCCCACCCAACATCACTGCCAGCACCATGCCTCACATCCAAAATCCCGACCCTATCTCCAAACACTTCTCTTGAAAGAATCTCTAAAAAGGATCCATTTGTACACAAACATGTATAGCAGCTCTTTTTGTGGTGGCAAAGAATTGGAAATTGAGGGGATGCCCATCAACTGGGGAATGGCTGAACAAGTTGTGGTATGTGAATGTAATGGAATATTATTGTACTATAAGAAATGATGAGCAGGGTGATTTTGGAAAAACCTGCAAAGATTTAAACGAACTGATGCAGAGTGGAGTGAGCAAAACCAGGAGAACACTGTATAATGAACAACTGTGAATGACTTAACAATTTTCAGTATTACCACAATCCAAGACAATCCCAAAGGACTCTTGATGAAAAATCCTATTGGCCTCCAGAAAAAGAACGGATGGTGTCTGAATACAGACCAAAGTATATTCTTTGCCTCTTTTTTTCTTTTTTCCAAATTTTCTTCCATAAAATGACTAATATGGAAATGTTTTACATGATTACACACATATAACCTATATCAGATTGCTTACTGTCTCGAAGGGAGGAGGGGAGAGAGGAAGGGATAGACTTTGGAACTCAAAAACAAAAACAAATGTTAATTTAGAGGGAAAATAAAAGATTGTTTATAAAAGAAACAATCTCCAACACTATCTCCTTTAAACTATATCTCTTAGAAATCCATGAGGCCAGGCTGTGAACCCCTCTTCCTAGTCACAGGATCCTCCTATCTCGAAGCCTACTACATTGATATTCATTCTTTATCATGTTGAAGGTACTGTTTGTCACTGGGCACACAAAGATGAAAAATAAAAACACAGCACCAACTAATAAGGAAAATCCTACTATAAAGAAATTACTTTATGACATGGGTAATCAATCAGATCATGGTCTGTTATGGACATTTTTTAATTGTGTAACAATAATCCAAAGTGTTCACGATTACACATATTCTCCATCTCCTTACAAATTAGAGGTGATGAACTCAGGGTGCAGATTGAGACATATATTTTTTAGACCTGGCCAACATAGGGCTACGTATATTTGTTACAAGGGTATTTTTATAACTTAGAAAAAATTTTAAGTACTTATACCTTAAGTATTTAGAAAAAAATATTTTTTAATTTTCTAAAAGGTTACAAATTAGGGTTTGCTTTATTGTTTTGTTGATTGTCTAAATGTAAGAAAGTAATGAAAAAAAGTTGATAATGCAGATTAAACTTTGAAATGTGTCATTGAATTATTTTTCCTTAGAGAGCTGATTATTAAACATTTACTAGCACACCCCTGGTCCTACCAATGTGCAAGGTACACTCAAAGCCAGAATCAGGAACCTGATAAAAGGACCACTCAAACCAGAAGATGAAATTAGTCCGGTAGCAGGGTATCATGTTGGAAACTTATTCCATTGGGAAAGCTAATTATAGAAAAACTGAGATTCCTACAGCTTCAACAATCAACCAGCATTTACTACCTGCTTATGTATCAGTCCAAATACTAAGTGCTGAGGATATGATGAAAAAACAAATATGGCCCTTGCCCTCAAGGAGTTAACATTCTAATGGGGAAGACAACATAAAGAAATCAGAACATACAAAAAGAAATACAGAGTACACTGGTTTGAAATTGAGAACACATCTAGTGGCCTGACTTGGGGGTCAAGAACTCCAACTCCAGTCCACTTTTCAGGGAGTAAATACTGGAATTGACTGATTAAAAATGAATACACAGAATACCAGGACTGACAGATACAACTTTCCCTCCTTTTTTTTAATCAGTTGATTGATTTTTGTCATGCTTTGTAGTAAATTCCTTTAAAATATATAAAAAAGGGAGGGAATGCATTGTTGATTCTACAAGGTAGGGGGAAAATGTCATGTTCCCTTCTACAAGCTGGAACAGAAGTTAGGACACCCAAAAGGAAAGATGGTGGTAGCTTAGAGACCAATCAGCCTGGGATTTGCTAGAATCATGGTCATCGGGTACAGCCACAGACTCTTTTGCTATGGTGACAAAGGAATTAGGTTTTCTATAGAAAAAGCATAATTGGGTGGAAAAGTGCAATATATTCTATGTGATATCCATGAGAAGCCGAGCTGTTCAGACCTCAAGGACACAGTTTAGGGAGCAGCACCACCCCGGTGATAGAGAATCCAAATTACAAAGAGAAAGTCGATCTATGTATGTTGATCCCCTGGCTCCACAAAATATAAATTCAGGGCTTGTACACAGAAATGTCCCAGGCAAGATTGATTATTATAAAGATAAAAAGGATGAGTTTATGTTGTAAAGTAATAAGAATGAATGTTTGCTCTTGTATTTAAAAATACCATCACAGAAATGACTTTGTGAAATTTTGTATAAACAAAGAAAATAAGGTGACATTATCATGGGAGTGGGAAGCACAGAAATCGAGAAGTAGATGGCAAAGATAAACCATCACATGGTACAAATTGTCAGCGTTATGAATAGTAGGCAAGTGAGGGCACTTTATATGAATTGCTATTGAACTGATTTAAAGTAGTCAGTGTTAAGGAAATTCTAGCATACCAAAAATGTGATTTATAAAGAAATTGGCTAAGGAGAGCAATGTGTTTTTCTTGTGATGATTTTTTAAAATACAATGATTAAATGTCACTAGAAAATTATTGTTAAGACTGGAGGAAATAACTCTTAAACACAATGAGGCCACGCCCTTACCTATTTTAACCTATTTTGAAAGAAAAATCTACATCTAAGCTAAAAATTAATTATACAAAAATTGCCATATAAAACTGTTTATTTTGGAAGGTGGTTGAGGGTTTGTTTGGGGTTTTTTTGCATTTCTTTCAAATGTTTTCTGGTTCTTTGACTCAAATCATTCATGTCTTTCTAAGACCAAAATGTTAGTCTTTACCTAGGCATTTGGGGAAAGTATCTTCTCTATTCAGATCCTTCTGATAGTCTTTGAAATACTAAAATATTTTGACCCTCAATGTATAAACTATCCTCTAGAATGAAATCAGGCACTCCTAGATTTTACACTGAGCCATCACAGCTCCAAGAGTCACATTCAATACATGGATGCAATAATGTTATAATTGATACTCTAATTTCATGGATGTAGGAGGTGCTATGGCACAGTGGAAAGAGAAATGAACTAGGAATGAAATGGCCTAAATTTGAAGCCTAGCTCTGTCATTTACTACCTTGTAGACCGTGGGAAGTGACTTTACCTCTCTGGGCCTCAGTTTCCTCATCTGTAAAATGAGGGGATTAGACCAGATGGTCTCTAAAGGTCTAGACCTCTGATCTTAGGATCCAGCTAGTGAGACTTCCAAACACATCTAACATGTATCTTGTTCCTTGGGTCCATACTGCAGCCCTGCAATGCTTCACAAATAGGAGTTGATGGACCAATGCAAATACATTATCATGACTAGAAGAACAAATCCAAGTACACACCCTACTGTTAATGGTGGAGTACCAAAGTAGGAAACCAGAATGCTCTTATTACATATTAGAAGAACACAGCTCATCAATAATTTTGACAAAATATAAGTTTCATGAATCTTTTTTTGTTCAGACCTAGGATTTCATCAATATGGGAAACTCTTGATGTGGAAACTACCTTTAATTATGGAGACGTGCAATTCCTCTGTCTAAAAGAGTTGCCTGAGGCACTGAAGAAGTGACAGGACCAAGGCAAAGTAGCCAGTATGCAAGTGTTAAAGTCAGGATTTAAACCTGAGTCTTCCAGATCTTTGAGGCCATTATACTGGAGGTGTCAAACAGTAGGCCTGAACCAGATTAAAATGTCACTGGGAAATATTTAACAAAATAAAGAAAAAGAAATAGAACATTTTTTAGATAATGTCAACATGTGGTTTTCTAGTGGTTCCTGTTTCTATTTGACATCAAGCTGCTGCTGCTCATTTAGTGAATTAAAGTGATATAAATTGAGGCACTGTACAAAAAACAAGCCAGCAGTCCTCTTTCTGTTACTTCTTCATCATACCTTTGTGTGGTATGTGCATAATTTCATTTAAAAGACAGTAATTCATCTCCGTTAACATCTGGACTATTTTTTTTTCTGAGGTTAGAGTTAAACTAGTTATTTATCAGAAAATGATTTCCCAGTAGCCCAGAATTACTGACGCAAGACTCCCCTGGAGGAACGACAGGGAAATTTCAGCTTACTAGACAGGGTGGAGGACCAATGACATTGGGGTCAAGGCACTGTGTGTTTGGCTGTAGTCAGGGTTTGAAGCTTATTCCATTCAGATTATGTAGAAGAATATACTTTTTTTTTTTCAAAGATGAATCCAATTCAGACTCAAGGACTTACAATGCTGAATGAAACCATTGTAATCACACCAAGGTGTCCCAACTCAGTCTTTTCGGGAAGGATGAAATGGGAGAACAGTGACCAGATTTCTTGAGGGGAAAATAAGTTAGTTCTAGTAGGTTTTCATGGAATTTTACAGTCTTAAGAAAAGTGAAACTGAGAATCATCCAAAAGGCCATGGAGAGGTGGGCATGTTACAAATGAAAAATTACAAAGCAGAAACAGGATATCATCAGAGAAATATGGGACTGAAAAAAAGAGATGGGACAATCACATGGCAAAAGCAAAGGATAACTGATGGGAAGCCCATGTGCCTTATTGATATGTACACAATGTCCAAGGATTAAGAGGTCATCTCTTAGTTCAATGGGTTGAACCCTACAGAGGATTTATAAGAGGACATGGATGTCTACTTCATAGCATGGGCAGGCAAGGCTGGACTGATGGAGAGGCATGGATCTTTTAACTTCACTATTGGAGAGGGGCCCCATTGATGAAAGCACAGAACCACTGACATAATGGGATATGGTCTAGGTTTAGCTCTCCTATTAGCTTTTCTCTCCAAATACCCAAGTCTCTGATTTGTTTTGTGGACTTTTTTTCTTTATTCTTAAATCTTGAACAGATGTCGCTGGTGACTATGTTTTTAGCCTTAAGGGACTGACAAAGTTTGTAGGAATAGATTTTAAATTTAATGAGAAGTTTAAACTATTTTTACTGATGTACATTGTCCTTGATTTATGTAACATGAATTCTATGTGCTTTTGTGCCCTGAAGGCTGCAAATCCATATGTCATTCTTTATCATATTCTATAGTTTTTAGTCCTCCCCTTGGAAGTGACTTTTAGTGAATAGAAGTTGAAACTGACTTTGGTTAAAAACAAACACCAATCCCAAGTACATATTCTGTGTGTTTCTACTAGAAAAACTGATGCTCTTCATAACAAATGCCATATATTCTAACAGGGGAAGGTTTGTTTTTTAATATGCTTTTAGAAATGGCTACAATTTTCACTGGAGCAGCTATTTTTGAAATTAGTAAAGCATTCCTGACTTAGATTAAATGATACAATCACAGAATTATTTACTAAACAGATGTTAGAATGAAGCTGACTGCCTGGTTCCCAAAATTTTAGAACATTTTCTAAAAAATAGGAAGTATATGGCTTTTTTTTTCTTTGGGCCCACAGAGTGTTAGGGCATTTACTTAAATTGTATAAATGCTCTCTGGCCACACTTAAACTCATCTTCTTTCTGCCCCTTCAATGTGCTTGTCTTCCAAGGTTATATCCTTGGCTTTTCTCCTCTCTCTCTACACAATCTCTCAGCCATCTCATCTACTCCCATGGATTCTAGCAATACAGCTTTGCACATGACACCTAAATCTATTACTCCATCCCCTGATTCTCCCCAGAACTCCAGGCTTGTATTTCTAACTGCTTCCTGGACAGCTTCATCTAGTATCCTGACGGCAGCTTAAATTCAACATGTCTAAAACGGAATTAATCATCTTTCCAGAACCCTATCCTTCCCTCAAATTGTATGTGTATATATATATATATATATATATATGTGTGTGTGTGTATGCATATATGGGGGGGTGAGGGAGAGAGGAAGAGAGGAGAGAGAGAGAGAGAGAGAGAGAGAGAGAGAGAGAGAGAGAGAGAGAAAGTGAGTGCCCACACACCTCAGATCTGGTCTTGACTGTCCAATAGCACAAGATTCCTATGGCCCTGCTTGATTCTCCTGTCAGTCATTCAGCTAACCACATCCCAGGCAGGGGAAAAGGACAGTTGAGAAAATAGTTAAGGTGACAACAGAGGAAAATGTGGGCTTTATCTAGAAGCCAGGAGATAATTTGCATTTTTTTTTTTCAAAATACAACCAATGTGTCTAGCTATGTAAATCAATTCCAGAGAGACTTAAGTTAAAAGAGGCACTGAGCACTAAATGACAGGCTGAGATCAGGTGCGATCCCAGGCCTGTTTATTACACCTGAACTCCATAAAAATTACCATCTGTCTCAGCCCACCAGAACTACCTGGAGGATTGCTGCAGCTATGGCTGATAATGAACTGCAAATGTAATGGGGGCAGTGACTTAGCTCAAGGCAACCCAAATCATTCTTGGCTATCTGTCATCATAAAATCTGCAAAATCCTGAAAAGAAAATAACAATTATAAAATAATAATAATAATCCTGTTAAACAGTAAAACATTCAGGACTCCTGGAAACCTTTCTTCTGTTTTGCTGATCAATTCCATTTAGATGACATTCAGATTTGGAAATAGATGCTCTTAGTTTATTCTGATGTATTCATATCTTTCATTTATTTGCTCATTCACTTATTTATTCAACAAGCATTAATTAAATGCTTACTGGGTGCCAATACTGTGATAAGCATGGAGCATAAAGAAGGATGAACCAGACTGTAGCCTTCCATTTCTTGTCCAGTCTCTCTCTTAAGTCTTTGGAATTGATTTATCTGCCTAGACACAGTTGGTTGGAGTTTAGAAAAAAGAAAATGCAAATCACATTCTGGCTTCTAGATAACGCCCATATTTTCCTGCTTCACCTTAATTGTCCTTTTCCCTTGCCTTCAGGATAGTTAGTCTAATAACATGATAAGACAAAATGAAAACAGTCCCTGCCTTCAAGGTGCCTCCATTCTATTAGTGAGAAACAACAGGGACACAACAAAGGAAACAGAATATATATGAAGCAGACTCATACCATATACAGTTTTGAATAGATACATGATCTAGACAGGGAAAGGAAAGAGAAAGCCACTAGGTTAGTTTTATTGAATGATAATATATCTAGCACCTACCCCTAGTATAGTAGTTATATGTAGCAGTATTTAATAAATGCTGATGGAATTGGATTCACTAGGAAAACATACATCCACTATCTATATCTGTTTTGGACTGATGTTATTTTTTTTTTAATTGTTCTCTATATATCCTGAAATATAAAGATTCTTATCAGAGATATCTAATGCCAACTTTTTTCACAATCAACCAATTCTCTTCTTGTCCTAATTGTGTTGATTTGATTTTCTTTGGGCAAAAGTTGTTCAATTTCAAATGATCAAAATTATCTAATTTATCTTTGAGATTATTTCTATCCCTTTGTGGCTAAGAATTCTCTCCCCAGTTGAAACTGTGAGAGGTATCTTAGCCTGGTTCTCATCTAATCTTTTTTGAATGACCCTTTAGTATTTATGTCATTTATCCATTTTGAGTTTATTGTAGCAAATGGGTGTAAGATGTTAGTCTTAACCTCATTTTTCTCAAAATTCATTTCAGTTTGTCCAGCAGTCCTTGTCAAACTAAAACTTGCTCCCCGTGTAATTCTGGCTCTTGAGTTCATCAAACACGGGTTAGTAAAGTCAATTACGTCTGATCCTTCATTATCTAGTCTTTGAAACTCATCTTTTCTGTTTTCTACACTATTACTAAATAACTTTGATGATTACTGTTATGTATCTGTAGAGTAATACCAAGTTAACAAGAGCATTAGATCTTTATTTTATCAGCAGTCCAAATATAAGTCTTGGATGACATTCAATTTTAGTAAAAATTCTTCCTGAATACAAATAATTGAATTAGACATCATGCACTCATGTTAAGAAAGTAGTTTTGTTATATAAGATTGGGACTAGTTCTGCTATTTTGATTAGTCAATGAACATTCATTAAACACTTGCAATGTGCCAGGAGCTATGCTAAGTGCCAAGAACACAAAGAAATGGGGGGGGGGGATGGTGCTTAAACCTGAGGAGCTCACAATCTAATGGGAAAAAATACCAAAATTGCACATACAAAATAGACAAGGCATATACTGTAAAAATGGGAGGTAATCTAAGAAGGAAGGAAATAGGGGGAGGGAAGGGGCAGAATATAGACTTTGAGCAGAGTTTTATAGGAAGCCAGGAGGAAGAAGCGAGGGAGAGCATTCCAGATTTGGGGTATGGCCACTGAAAAGGGAGAAGGTTGAATGAGACTCACAGAGAGTTCAGATGAGGAGTAATGTGTAAGAAGCCTGGAAAGGGAGGAAGGGGCTAGATTGTAAAAGTCTTTGAATGCCAAACAAAAGGATTTTGTATGTGATTCTGGAGGTGATAGGAAGCCACTGGAATCTACTGAGTGGGCAAAGATGACACAATTGGACCTTCATTTTTGGAAAGTCACGCTGAATGGAGAATTGGAGTTGGCAGAGATTTGAGGCAGGCAGCTATTATAATAGTCTGATGATGGTGATAAGGGAGAGAAGGGGGCATATTGAAGACATGCTGAAGAGGTGAATTGAACAGATCTAGGCAGTAGCTTGGATATGGGGGTGGTAAGAGTGAGGAATCCAGAATGACCCCTAGGTTGGGAGCCTGAGGGACTGGGAGGATTGTGCTGCCCTCTACAGTAATAGGAAAGGTAAGATTGGGGGAGGCTTAGGGTAAAAGATAATGAGGTCTGTTTTGGACCTATTGAGTGTAAGATGCCTACTGGATATCTGAAAAACAGTCAGAGGTTCATGATTGGAGGTCAGTAGAGAAGTTGGGGCAGGACAGGTATCAGCATAGAGATGGTACCTAAATCTATGGAAACTAATGAGATCACCCAGTGAAGCAGTATAGAGGGAAAAGAGGGCCCAGGACAGAACCCTAAGGGACACATATGGCTACTGGGGACGATCTGGAGGAGTATCCAGCAGAGGAGGCCAAAAAGGACCTATCAGATAGGTGAGAGAAGAACCAGGAGATACTGTGTCCCAAAAGCCTAGAGAGAAGAGAGTATCGAGGAAGAGAGTGACCATGTCAAAGGCTGCAGAGAGGTGGACGAGAAGGAGGACTGAGAAAGTGTCACTGGCACTTAAGAAATCACTGGTGACTAAAGAGAGCAGCTCCAGTGGAACTATAAGGTCAGAAGTCAGATTATAGGCCATTAAAGAGGGAGAGAGAGGGGAGAGAAATTGGAGGCACTTACTGTAAATGGCCTTTTTTGAGGAGTTTTGCTACAAAGGGCAGAAGAGGTACAGAATGAGAGTTAACAGGGATGGACCGATCAAGTGAGTTTTTTTCAGGATAAGGGGAAGCATGGGCACGTCTGTAGGCAGTAGGGAAAGAGCCACTAGATAGGGAGAGATTAAAGAGATGTACAAGAGTGGGGCTGAAAGAAGAAAATTTGGTTGGAGGAGATGGGGCAGAGTGGGATCACTTGAATGAGCAGAGGAAGCATCTGAGTGAGAGAAGATGAGGAAGAGGGGAGAAGAGGGAGCCAGCAGCAAACAGCCTTAATTGTTTTATAAAATAGAAGTCAAAATTCGCCTTTGAGAGGATGGGAGGAGGTTTTAGGAGGATGTTGTTGGTTGTGCTTTATGTTTGAGAGCACACAAGTGAGGCAGAGTTGCACAGCCATCAGCCTCACTCTTTCAGAGTCACTGAAATCCAGGATAAAAGTCATGATGAGTAACAGTGGCCCAGGAAGCTGTGAATGACCTTGGCTTCAGCAGCCTTCATGGCCATGGGAACAAATTGTTCTCATCTGTCCATTCTGCTGGAGGAAGCCTTCACATGCTTGGGGAGAGAAGGTCTTGAAGAGCCAGTTGTGGAGAGTGGGAGGGTAAGTTGATACTGTATAATGATGAAGTGTAGCAGCAGTAAGATCCGTGGTGATGATGTATAACATAAATCTGTAGTGAACTCACACAGCTGTAGAGTTTTCTCCACCTGCATGTGTGTAGGAATATATCAGATTTAATGTGGGGGGGTGCATATTGCATATTGAGGAATGATATGTGAGAAGGCTAGAAAGATAGGGAGAAACGAGGTTGGGAAGAGCTTTAAATGCCAAAGGCAAGGGAAAAGGCACTTGTGCTAAGCACTAGGGATACAGATACCAGCAAAAACAAAGTCAGTGCCTCCCCCCTCAATGAGCTTACATTCTAATGGGGGAAGATGACACAGAAAAGGGAGCTAAAAAGCAGAGTATATGAGGGAAATTACCTGTGTAGGGTCTGGAAAGTTAGAAACACAGCCAGGGGAGAATGAAGGTGGCTAGCCTGGGCCTCTACCCAAAATGGAGACCCCAGGAGGAACTCACCAGCAGGAGAAGGAGCAGACATGGCAGGGGTAAGTTCCACAGTGAGATGGCAACTGAGGGATGGTGGCAAAATCCAGAAAGGAAAAAGCAGTCAGGAGGGCAGTACTAAACAGATTTTAAATTTTATTCCAGAGGTAATAGGAAGCCACGAGAATTTATTAAACAGGGAGGAGGAGAAGCAGAGGGGGTTAACACCATTCTAGGAAAATCACATCTCAGGAATATTATAAGTATTATATATGCAGTCACTGATGCTAATATAAAACATATCATTCACTCATGAATATTTTCAAATTGTAATGAAACTATTCTGCCATAAACAGCTATTCCAACACCAAAATCTACTGCTGAGTTCTTAACCTTAAAAGACCTAAATTTTCTCCTAGGGCCTCCCAGAGATTGACCATCACACTTTTATATCCATCACTGTAGTTAGAAGTTCACTTTTATCCTTGCCATTCTTGGTTTTACAGTAGAAATTTCATTAACAGATGAGGCCATCTTTGATGTGGATATAATCAAAGTAATTACCATGTTCATATTAAGTTTGTCATTTGGGGTTGAGGGCTGCTGGCTTCTCAGCTCTCATCTCATGGGGTAGAAAATCATCTCTATGCAAAGAGCAGCCTTGATCCCATTGCAAAGGAAAGATATATCCCCCTCCCCTGCTTCAAACATCCTAGAGGTTCTGACACGTGAAGGTCGGCTTGACTCAGATATTCCTGTGACTGTGTGACTAATGTATCTTCCATAGAGTACAAGAGACTGAGGCTGTTTCTGATGTGCTCTGTAGCGTAGGTGTTGGAAATCACAGATACCACTGAGGACAAGAGCATCTTCTGGGGCTGTAACATGCATGTATGGATTTGCTGTCATAGAATGTCATCTATCAGATATAAAGCTGGGCCAATATTTGTCAAGAAGAGGAAGCTGTTTTCTCCTTCGTGGCAAAGAGCACCACGAAGGAAAATGGCACAAGAGGCTATGTAGGTAGAGTATCTGAGAGACAAAGGATCATGGACTTAGAGTGAGAGAAATTTCAGAGGTCATCCAGTGAGACCCGGTCAGTCCACAAGATGAGAACACCAAGGCCCGGGGAGGCTAAGTGAATTATCCAAAGACACACCACAGAGCTGCGATTCAAATTCCCTGACCCCAAATCCAATATAATTTCCACTGCATAAGGCTTCCTCCCTATATGTCTTCCAGGAAGTACTTCTCCATTATTCAAAGTGAAGCAGGTGAACAGTGGACTATTATAACTATTATATTATAACGTAAATAGAAAGACTAACAGCTACAGTCAGTGCTCCTGCTGTCACAAAGCTAAAGGTGGTGTAATTATATTAATCAAGGTTGGCCCTGAAGGACGGAAGAGAAAATGCATCTCTTTCTCCTTCACAGAAGTGGAGACTATGGGTGTGGAACACTATATGCACTATAAGACTTGATCAAGGTGTTAGCTTTCTGTATAGTTTTTTTTCTTGTTTTCTCCTTCCTTCCTTCTTTTTTGTTAAAAGACATGGCCCTGGGCGGCTAGGTGGCACAGTGAGTAAGAACGCCGGCCTCGGAGTTGGGATGACCCAAGAGCGAATCCGGCCTCAGAAAATGAGCACCCACACATAAATAATGACTAGCCGTGTAACCTTGAGCAAGTTACTTAACCCCAATTGCTTTAAAACAAAACAAAACAAACAAAAAAAAAAAACATGGAATGTTTCCTTTATGGGGCGGCTAGGTGGCACAGTGAGTAAAGCGCCGGCCCTGGAGTCAGAAGGACTTGAGTTCGGATCCAGCCTCAGACACTTAACCCACACAAACAAAAAAAACCTAGCCGTGTGACCTTGGGCAAGTTACTTAACCCCAATTGCCCTAAAAGGGGCGGCTAGGTGGCGCAGTGAGTAAGAGCGCCGGTGTCGGAGTTGGGATGACCTGGGATCAAATCCAGCCTCAGAAAATGAGCACCCACACACAAATAATGACTAGCCGTGTAACCTTGAGCAAGTTACTTAACCCCAACTGCTTAAAAAAAAAAAAGACATGGCCCTCTGGGGAGAGGAGAGGGAGAGATATATTTGGGAACAAAGGTAATACAAAAAGAAAAGATGTTAATTTTTTATGTTAAAATAAAATGAACTAATTACAACGACAGGTGTCAGACATCATCCTGTACAACTGAGGTACCATATACAGGCTCAGAATCGGGATGATTCCCCAATATGTGGCTTACTGTTTGGGATGTTCACCCATCTCTAGGTACTATTAGCTAATTTCTTTATTAATTATCTACTCAATTTCTAAGGTAATTAAAGTGTACGTTCTGATATTTCCATTTAAATGAACAGAAGTGTACAGTCTTTCATTAATCAATCAATTAACTCTGAACCTTCACTCTAGATCCTATCCATTGCACCACTTCTGTCTGTGAAAAGCCTATATCCCTTTTGTTATTATTATCGTTTGGCAGTTTTAGTCTTGTCTGACTCTTTGTGACCCCATTTGGGGGTCTTGGCAAAGACGCTGGAGTAGTTTGTTATTTCCTTCTCCAGCTCATTTTATAGATGAGGAAACTGAAGCAAACAGGGTGAAGTGACTTGCCAAAGGTCACACAGCTAGTAAATGTCTGGTCAAATTTGAAATTGAGGAAATGAGTCTTCCTGACTCCAGGCCCAGAGCTCTATCCACTGAGACACCAAGCTGCCCATATCTCTTCGAAAAGAATAAATGTTGGGAATACTTTTCAGAAATGATTTTGAATAGAGAAGCTTAAACTAGCTTCATGAATATGGGCTAAGGATTTCCCTGGCACATTTCCAAAAGAATCCCATCACTGCACCTGTCCCACAAAACCCATTAACTTTTCAAAGGAAATTACTTAAATGCATCAAGATGATAT
>WOXC01003751.1:0-246862 GCA_011680675.1 Gymnobelideus leadbeateri | reverse complement strand
ACCCATATCCAATATGGCACCATGATTTGTCTATTTTACCTTTGCAGCATTTCCCTGTACTTGCCCTTCTCTCCTCCGGTGCAGGCCCCCATCCCTCCCACCTAGACTGTGGCAGTGGCTGCCTGCCTCAGTCTCTCCCCACCCCAGTCCATCCTCCATTCAGCTACCAAAGCAATTTTCTTACAGCACAGGTCCAACCATGTCACTTTCTTCCCCAATAACCTTCCATGGCTCCCTGTGACCTTCAGGATCAGTATAATATGCTCTGTTTGGCCTTCAAAGCCCCTCACTGACATGTTCTCTTCAGTGTACTGACACTGGCCTCCTGGTTGTGCCCATCTCCTGGCTCTGGGCCTTCTCTCTGGCCATCCCCCAGGACTGGAAGGCTCTCCCCTGCTGACCTCCCAGACTTTCTAAGTCCCAATGACAGTCCCATGGGATCCCCTCTTTATTATAGGACCTTCCCTCTGTTCCTTAGCTGTTCTCTATCCTGTCCAGAGCTTGGTTGTGTTCATCTGTTTGCTTGTTTGTTTGCTTGTTGTCTTTCCTATCAGAGGGTGAGTTCCTCGAGGGCAGGGTAGCTACTGCCTCTCTGCATCTGTGGTGCTTAGCACAGAGCCAGGCATACAGTAGGTGCTTAACGAATGCTGACTGACTGGCAGGTTCCCTGAGCTTGTCCAGTGACACACATGCCAGGGATGCCTCCTCTCATCACTGCTTGCCACGCAGTGGTTTTTGGCAGGGGTGCCCCAGGGGCTACCGTCCTGCCTCCAGGTCTGCCCATGGCTGCAGGAGTGGGTCACAAGGACATGCCAGGGTCATCAGAAGAGACCCATCCCCAGGGTCACCAAGAAAGTAGAGCCCACACGCCACATGGACAACTTCTCAGCAATCCTAAGCACACGGAATCTGAGGGAAATACATGGGATAGCCATGGAATCCAGCTGCCATAAAGACTATGGTCTTGGCCAGTGACACCTGGTCCTTCCAGGCACCTCTTGTCATGGGTTATCTGCAAGCCTAACACACACCCTGGAAGTGGGTGCTCTTATTCCCCCTGTGAAGGGGTAGGGGCTAGGCCAAGGTTACACTGCTAGGCACTAAGGTGGCATTTGAATGAAGGTCTTCCTGCCACCAGATCTAGCTACATCAAGTTCCCCTAACTCAAGTTAGTGTGGTTCTAATTTTCTTACACAAACTGTAGTTTAGTGTCATGTACAATTCTCTTTTGGTCTCTGCTTATTTGAATTGTGATGGGGGGTGGGGGCACCTTTGCTGATCTTAGAATCAGAAGATGGGACTAGGCAGAGACACATGTCACCAAGACTTTCCAAAAATGGAGGGGGAGAGTGTGAGAAACAATTGCCTTACCAAGAGTCCCACCTGACCATGAGTGAATTTGGAAAAAAAGTTTATTTCATGTCATTTTGGAGGAGTAACCTTTAACCCCTGGTGAAAAAGGATCCCCAGTTAGGAGCAGACACACTTTAAGACAATTATAAAAGCCCTTTAAAATGCATCCTGATTCGAATTTCCCACCCTGCATCCCATTGGTCAGGTCCGGGTTCATTGAAAACATCTAAGCCCTCTTACATCTCATTTCCACATTTCAATCCCCCGCCCATTATGCTTTTTATTAAAATAAATAAATAAATAAATGCTTTTAGCCTCTTCTTAGTTTGCCTCTAACATCCATAGCATGAGAAAGGAATCTTCTCAACTTCTAAGAGAATCCACAAACCCGTGAGTTTACGCATCACCCAGGATATCCATGAGAAAGAGTCCTATTATCTAAGATATCTTCCGGCCCAGGACCTCTTCCTCTGGGAACCACCCCTGGTCTGGCCTAGTCAGATGCACAGGAAAAAGGCCTTTTCAGAACAAAAGAAGAGGCTTCTGCTTTTAGATATGCTGATTAACAGGCTAACATCCCACACTAGCCATCAGTGTGACTTCTAATTATAATTTCTGTGGGGACAAAATTCAATCATCCCTCCAGTTACTGGTCTGTAAGCTGACACAACTCTAGAATGTATTATCCAAAAGATGGTTTGTGAATCATTAAAAAGGAAGCATTTCTCCTTACAATCACCATGGCTTTATCTAGAACACAGGATGGCTGGCCGGCACCATTTGCTTTTATCAGACAGGACTACTGCCTGAAAGATGACGGGGTGGCAGCTCTAGTTTACCTGCATGTTAGGCAACATTAAATTTAGCCATAGACAAACTATAAAGAAATGGCCCGGTGACAGTCCAGGTGGGGGGGACTGCTCAACTAGCGGGATCAAAGAACAGGCTGAACATGGAAGAAGGTCTCTAAGTCATTGCCTGGATCAATAAATCTCTCTGGTGAGGACAGGCCAGAGAAACTAGGGTGACAAAATTCCACAGGGGTAAGCAAAAAGTGACATATTTGGGTTCTGAAATCAATATCCCAAGGACAGGATTGGATTGCTTAGGGGACAATAGTGGACTCCAACAGCCACCGATGGCTCATGGTGGTATTGAGAGCCAGTGGCCAGCCATGATGGGGGTGGGGAAGAGGGGAGAAGAGGGAGGGGGAGAAAATTTGAAACCCAAGGGATGGTGGAACTGAATGTTGTAAACTAAAAGTGAATAAACAAACCAATTTAATTTAAAAACAAAACAAAACAAACAAACAAAAAAAGAAAGCCAGTGGCCAGAATGAGGGACAGGGCTGTGCTTTGGTATTCTGCCATGGTCAGATCACATCAGATGTTTTAAATTCAGTTCTGGAACTGTGTTTTAGGAAGGGCATTGCCAAGCTCAAGGGAGGGGAGAGAAACAATATAATTAAGCATCAGTTGAAGGGGAAGGTGGCTAAAGTGGAGAAGAAAATACAAAGGGACCATACTGAGGCTGCCTCTGGGCATTCTCTCTCTGCTTTTCTCATTTCTGACCTCCTTGGCTTCCTTTAAGTCTCAGCTGAAGCCCCATCTTCTATAGGAAGCCTTCCCCACCCTTCCCTTGCTTAATAATTTCCTAGTTATCCAGTTGGTAGCTTGTTTGCATATGTCTGTATGTTGTCCTTCCCACGAGACTGTAAGCTCCTTGAGGGCAGGGGATGTCTTTTGCCTCTCTGTCCCCTCAGCACTTGGTACAGTAGGTGCTTGATAAATGCTGACTGATTGCCACATGGAAGACAAAGGAGCTTTGCTTTGCTTGGGCCCGTGGGGCAGCCGTATTCTTCTGGCAGGGGCCATCTTGGGAGTATTCTTTCCTATGGTTATTCATAATTTGTAATTCTGAGAACTGCTCATTATCCTTTAGCCACTTATCTGTGGGGGAACGGCTTTTGTTCTTATGTGTTTTTATTAGTTATCAGTACATCTTGAATTTCAAACCCTGATTTCATACAGATTCTGAGTTAATCCATCAGTATTTCTTAACTATGTTAGTTTTCTTTGTGCAAAAGCTTCAGAATTTTGCATAATCAAAATGACCTCTCTAACCTTTACATCAGAACCTAGCTCCTGGTTGGCTCCACTTAAAGGGTGGTGGTGGGGTGAAGATTTTGTTGCTTCAGTCGAAATGAATTGAAAAATGAGAGGGTGCCCAACAACTGAGGAATCACTGAAAAGTGGCACTCTATGAATATGAGGGGCTGCTATTGTGCCTTATTATAAGAAATGATGAAGAAAATGGTTTCAGAGAAATCAGGGTAGACCTATGTGACTGCAGGGGCAGAGCTGGAATCATTTATGTGTTAATAACAGTATTGTAAAGACCCACCAGGATTCCAGAGGACCAGAGATGCGCCTGCTGACACCCAGTCCGGATAGAACCGAACTCACCCTCAGGTGGACTTCACCTTTAGGCTTAGCCCCATCCCTTCCTCCTTCCTTCCTATTCTAGTTGAGCTCAGGTGTAGACAAGAGTGGGAGCCTGTTGATTGGCTTGTGGATCCTGCTGGAGGTGGATGGGCTACTGAGCAGGCAAGTGAAGGCTTAGGAATGAGCTGTCAGGGTCCCTGGTGTATTAAGCTGGGGGGACAACTTAAGTCACCCCATCTCTGCTGTGTAATCCCTTTTTTGGAGGAGTCTAGGCAGGTCATTAGAATCCGTGAGAACACCCAGTCCTCCACCTTGCTGGTCCCACCCACTTTTGTCTCTGCATTTCCAGCGGCTAACCCAGCACCTCCCACTCAGATGGCATTTAATAAATATTTATTTTGTTGAATAATGGGGCCTTTCTCAACAATCCTGGGTTTATTAAACTAAAGACACTCTATGTAATTGAAGTCACAATGCCTATTCTATCTCATCTATTTATTTCCTTATTTTTTTTAGCCCATAACGGATCATTTTAAAAACTCTTACATCATTTAGTACAAGTCTTGCTTCCTTCTTATTTTTGCATTATTTTCCTTGAAATTCTGGGCATTTGCTTCTCTGTATCAATTTTATCTAATTCCATTAGAAGTTTCATTAGTATTTAACTTTCAGTTCGAAAGATCCATTTAGGTATTATTTTCTTTAATAATTTGGCCCAACCTAACCACATAATGAAACCCCTTCCTTCATGGAAACTTAGTTTTCTACTTTTCTTCGAGTAGTTTGTGTGTTTTGGGTAGGTTAACCACTCACCAAGTTCTTAATACATTTATTTATTTGAAATACTAAGTTACTGTGGAGCAGGGTTTTTGGAGGGGGTTGGTTTGTGGGAGTTCTGGCAGAGCAAAGGTCTTGGACTCAAGAAGATGCAGGTTCAGATTCCCCCTCTACCATATCTGTTAGTTATATGACCCTGGGCAAGTTGCCCCATTCTGCCCCCAGACAACGACAGCTATGGATTAGAGAGGTTGCCCACCTGTGGTTTTGGGGCAGGGGTCTCCACACCAACCAAACTACAGACCTAAGTTTGCCAATATTTTATTTAAAGATTCTGCACTAGACTTCCAGGTCACATGAGCAACAAGATGGTGGACTAGATCCTTTTTATCCTGATCCCCACAATCTCTCATGCGTCCTCAGAACAGAAATTATGCACCAAAGGTAAAGCAATTCCAGTTGTTTCCATGGCCTGAGACACCCAGCCTCCAAAATAAGGCACGAGCCAAATGAGACCTCTAAAACCTGGGCTCAGATGCTCACTGATCCTGGCTTCACACCTGCCTTCCCCCATCTCCCATACTCTCAGCAGCAAGGCCACACTAGTAGACCCAAGGCCACAACACTGGCTTACAGCAAAGCCACCACTATACCCAGGTCCCTCTCCCTCTTTCCACTGCTGGGATTTCTCAGCTCTTGACAGCCAGCTTGGCCCCAGCCCTTCAGGAGAAACTCTGTGAGGGGCTGCAACCCAGAAGTACCAAAGCTGCCAAGTTTTGAACAGCCAGTGCTGGGCATCGGGCCAAAGAACTAAGGGGAAAGAGGTAGGACAGGTCATCTAGACAGGACACTGTGCATGTGGGGAGCATGGAAACCCACCAAGCCCTAGAGAAGAGTCCAGCATCCAGCAGGGCCAGCTGGGCCAGAGACTGAGGCTGATGAACAATCCCCGTGTGGGATGAGGCCTAGCGGGAGCTGTGCTGCCCAAATCTGTAGTGAGTCCTGTAAGAATAGCTGAGGCTGATAGAAGATGCCCAGTCGGGTCCCTCAGCATAATGGTGGGTGCCATGTTTCCTTTCCCACCTCTGAAATCTTGAGAATGGGCTATATGCATATTGATTATACTAGAGAGAACTGCCAGTCATCCTCTTTCAGCTGGGGCCCCATTCCTTCCTTCTTCTCTGGCAGCATCTCCTCCTGCGTACCTGGGCAACCCCAGGACGAGACTGGCCATGGGCTCCTTTGCTTCGAGGCCCTTGCTGATGCTCTCCAGATGATGTTGTCCAGCCCTAATCTCTCTCCAACTGCATGTTCAGCACATCTAACTGCTCTGCTCTTTCTAACTTCCCAATCGCTGGTGAGGACACCATCATTGCTTTGACTCCTCCTAACTCCCTCCCTCATTCCACCTTATCCACTCAGTGACTGTATCAATCATTTCTGCCTTTGGGATCTCTCTCGCACACACCCCCTTCTCTCCTGTAGCATTGGTTCAGACCCCTCCCTCTCCCCTTCATGGACCACTGCAGTCGCCTGTGAGGGGGAAGGGGGGTCTCCTACCTGCCCCAGCCTCTCCCCCTCCACTCACCCACCAGAGTGACATTCCTAAAGTCATCTCACCCCCACAAACAACTGCAGTGGGTCCCTCTCACCTCCAGGTTCAAAGATAAACATCTTCACAACCTGACCAAGCCCATCCTCCCTTTCCGGGTGTTTTACACATCACTCTTCCACCTCCCCTGTGACACTCGTCTCCTACGTCTTGTCCCTACTGGTCCCCCAGGAGGGCCAGTGTGCTCGTCCCCATTTCTTTGAAACTCATTTCCAACCCCACCTTCTGCACCTGGTCCCACTACCCATCCCCTATGCTGGTGCCTTCCCTCTGAGACCACCACCTCCAATTTTCCCTGTAGCTCTCCAGGGTGGGCAAAGCTGCCTGTATGCCGTCTCCTCCATTAGATGGGGAGATCCCCGAGGAGAGGGACAGTCTTTTGCCTCCCTTTGTGTCCCAGCACACAGTAGGCGTGTTTCCTTCCCTCCCCCTTTCATAGATGGCTCCATGATTCGCCTCAGAGGTGCATTGATATCACACATGCCTCTTAGGACCAGGGGCACCTGTCTGTGCCGTCACTGGGAATGCAGTCTGCATTGAACACCAGAAGGCCAGCCTGGGGCCGGAGCCCAGCTCTGCTGCTTGGGTGACTGTGGACAAGCTACCGACTGGCCTCTAGGAAGGCCCTTCTCTTGCTCCATTATCTCATTTCTTCCCTTTACGGAGCATCAGGAGAATTGTTTACATTTAACACTCCTCTTCCTGGATGCCACAAAATGGGAACATCTTCATTCAATAATGTCGTCCACAACCTCCTGGGCCACCTCAAAGTGACCAAGGAAGCAACAATCAAGCAGAGATGACCACTGTGCCTGGCCTGGCACCTGGACAAGAGGCCAGGGCTGGAGGGGCCGAGTTCCAGCTGCCCGCTGAGCCTTCTTCCCCTTCCCAGCTAGGTGTGTGGGATCCTCCTCATTTTTATTTTCTGATGACCCCAAGTCCCAAAGGCTGTGCAGGGCTTCACAAGCCAACTGGACAGACCCCTCTTCCAGGGCAAGAGAGAAAAGAGCAAACAGGACAGAAGAAATCCACTAGGCCCCTGACTCTATGCAGCTTGCCTGGGGAAACTGGGGGAGGAAGGCAGGAAGCGGGGAGGGCCACCTTGTGCCTTCTGCTCCTGTTAAGCACTGGTCAGCTCTGGGAGCCAGGCTGGGGGAAGGATCTGGATATGCCACCAGGCAAGGAAGGCTTCGGTCCCTGACCTCTTGGAGAAGAGAAGGCCCCCAAGGGCAGGACTGGTTTAGGAGCAGGGTGGGGTGGGGAGGGGAAAGGCCCCAGATCCCAGACAGATGGCCTGGCCCAGAAACAGCTCAGGGCTGGCCTCTTCCCAGTTTTTTCCCTGTTTCCCCCAAGTCTGCCAGCTCTCCTACATGGTCCTTCTCAGGCTCCTGTGGGACCAGCCTGACAAATGCCAGCCAGACCTTCGGACTGACTGAGGTAAAGCCCCACTTAAAAGCATTTAAAAAAAAACAAGGAAAAGTTTGTTTCTGTGAGAAGGCGCGCTGCTTGCCCCACATGTGTCTGAGACCTATTGGGACTGCCCGGGTTGGAAGCGTGACAACAGGAACACCGTTCTAGGTAACGTTATGTACAGTTTTATTGCCGGGGTACGCACAATGGAGAACACAGAACCATAAATACACAACGCAGTGAACAGTTAAGGAAAATGAGGCGCAGGGGAGGGCGCGAGGAGGGGTGAAAGGACAGGACGTCTTCCCTCACTTCAGAGATTCTCTATTCTTCTCTAACCCTGACTCAGAGAGCAGACTCGGCCTCCATGGCGGCAGCGCCCAGAGGGGTCACGGACACAGGCTCGCCGCATAGGACAAAGGACGGCACGGGCACAGGCTCGGTGAGAAGAGCGAGCTCTGCAGAGGTAGAGAGGGCGGTGGCCGAGAATGGGGGACCAGCTTTCCTCTCCTCAGCCCCCCAAGAGTGCACCTGCCTATGGAAGGGAGAGCTAAGGGGCACCTTCCCGGGCCAGACCCACAACACTATCCCTGGCCTCTCGCTTGTCCAGAAAATCGTGCTCGGGAGGGAGGCCTCTGAAGCCCAAGGTGGCGAGATGCACCAAGCTCCCCACTCCCATCCACTGGTCAGGCCCGGGCGGCTCTGTCTATGTCTGAGGCCTCCACACTGTTTCATGTTTCTAGCAGAACTCAAAGGAGGAACAGAAAGATTATTCTGCAGCTGAACAAAGGCAAAAATGTCTTTAGGTTTTAAACTCGAGAAGCTCAAAAGCATTCCTGTTTAATCAGTAATTTAAAAAATCTATACAGTGGCAACACTGGCGAAGGTTAATGGGAAGACAGGAGTGAGGGCCGGCGAAACAACGAAGCAGGTTTTAAAAATTATCTCGTGTTCATTAACCGATATTAATACTGTTTTCCTTGGATCTGGAACCACTCTATGTGACGGTACATGCAGGCTGAGATCAGCCACCTGTTAGAGGAAACAAGGGGAGAGCCACGCTCGTTCACGGGCCTGCAGCACCCTCTGCTGGCCGATCCGCTCACTTGGCTAGCTCTGCCCGGTCATGTCGGGGGCCACGCTGGGCTCGCTCCCTCCAGAGCCTGTCTGTGCCCGTTTGATGTACAGGTTCAGCAGCTTCATCTGTGGAGGGGACAGACAGACAGCGCCTTTCACCAGCTGGACACAGGGCCCAGACAGAGGGGGAAGGCCGCCCCGGCCCCCCACAATGTCCTTCCTGGCTTCCCGCATTCTTCACAGGAGAAGGTCCCCAAGGACAAGAAAGGGGATTTCATTGAAAAGAGCTCTCAGCACTTAGGGAGTGCTTGCTGTGCCAGGCCCCAGGCTGTGTGCAGGGGATACAAACAGGCAGGAGCCAGCCTGGTCCTGGAGGAGCTCACCTGGGATAAAGAGGAGATGGGTGGGAGGGAGAAGGCCCCACTGGGGGTGTCTGGGGCAGGTACTAAATGAGTCCCCATGTCCCACTCCCCATTCAGGCTCCCGGCCTCCTGTCCTGAGTGCCTGCCTGTCATTCCTCTGCCCAGGGGCCTTGGGAACTCGCCGGGGGGCAGTCTCTCCACCAGGGTACAGTGACACCTGCTTTGTAACTCAAGTCTTAGAAAACAGCTTTGCCCACCAAGCGGAACCCCCCCTTCCCCAACACAGCCTCTGCTGCCTGGCATCCCTGGCTTCCCGGCCACTGCTGTGTTTCCAGACTCTGGGCATTTTCTTGGGTGTCCCCCAGGTCTGGAAGGCCCTCCCTCCTCACCTGTGCCTATAGGGGCCTCCTGGAGGTGCTGGCTAAGCCCCTGCCCTGGAGCAGCCTCTTCTGACCCCCCAATGCTGGTGCCTTCCTCTGTGCATGGCCCGACATGTGTCTGTTTGCATGGGGCTGCTGGTGGGCTCCTGGAGGGCAGGGCCCTTCACCTTTCTTTGTATCCCCTGGGCTTAGCCCAGGACACACACAGGAAGCACTTACTCAATGCCTGCTGACTGATGAGCTTGCCCAGGTCCCGGAGCCACGCTAGCCAGAGGCCAGCGCTCCGCACAGGGTCCCTCTGGGCCCCCGGCACATCAGGAATGACAATGTCAGTGCCCTGGAAGGTTCACTAGTGACCTCTTTGCTCTGTGTCCCCTCTCCCCTCACTGACCTCAGCACAGTCAAGCCTTCTGCGCCCTGGAAGGCCCAGGCCTGCTCACCTTGCTCCCCGTGAGCTGGCTGAGGTGGGGCTTCAGCTCATCGCCGATGACAGCATGGATGGCCACGAGGCAGAAGACACAAGCCTTTCGGACACTGCTCTCCGAGTTGTCGTACCCCTGAGAAGAGAGGGAGACAGGCCAAGACTCACTGTGTGGACCATCGCAACCCTCTCCACACACAAAGCATGGGTCTGGCCTGCTCAAGGCAGCACCCACACTGCTGCAGATGCCTTCTGGTAAGGAGGCCTGAGCAGCTACATGGACCTTACGAGGGCCTCTGCCATGAAGGGCAATTCCCACGAGGCCAGGGCTGGCTTGCAGGCACACAGCAGGCAGGGCTGGACGCAGAGGGCTCCAGCCTGAGCAGTTGAAGCAGCTCCTTTGCACTCAGGAGCCTGTGCAGGAAACCCAGATCTCCCCTCTCAAAGGGGGCATACCCTCCAGCAAGAACGGGTCTCTCCTGCTGTTGGCCATCAGCAGGTTCTGATGTATGGAAGGGGAAGACAAGTGGTGGGAGAGGGACTTTGGGGGACATAGTGTTCTGCTGAGTCATATGTCCTAAAAAACGTGGACAAGCTGCACTCCCCACAGAGGAGGCCCTGCCCAGGGTCAAAAAGAACACCCCGAAGAGACGGGGTGAGGAGCTCCCCAGGCCAGTGGCTCATGTTTTCTCTGTCCCCTCTTTGCAAAGTTGTGAGAACTGAACTGGAAAAGGAGGGTGGGGGCTGAGCTTCTCCCAGAAACTAAGGCCCTTCTTCCGGCAGGATGGGTCAGTGGCTGAGCATGAAGCATAGCAGCCCCTCGAGAACCAGAGGAGAGAATCACCCCATGTGGAGCCCAGAGGTCATCAGGAATCCTGAAGATACAGAAAGTGGACAGGCTAGTGATACCGGGCCTGGCCAGGCCTGGAGGGCTGCTGTTCCGTTGAGGGAGGGGGATCCACAACCAGATGGAAGAGCTCTACCCACTAGGTAAAGTTCTCACCTGCCCACTGGTGAGATTTGTAAGACTCCAGGGAAATAGTCCCTAGTTAAAAAATAGTCAAAGTCAAAGGATATGAACAAGCAGTTTTCAGAGGAAGAAATTATAGCTATCTGTAAGTATATGAAAAAATGTTCTAAATGACTAGTGATTAGAGAAATGCAAATCAAAACAACTCTGAGGTACCACATCTCACCGGCCAGATTGGCTCAGATGACGAAATAGGAAAATGACAAATGCTGGAAAGGATGTGGAAAAACTGGAAAACGAATGCATTGTTGGTGAATTTGTGAACTGATCCAACCGTTCTGGGGAGCAATCTGGAACTATGCTCAAAGGGCTATAAACAAGTGTGGACCCTTTAACCCAGGAATATCACTTCTAGGGCTGTGTCCCAAAGAGACCATACAAGTGGGAGGAGGACCGCTATGTACAAAAATATTGATAGCAGCTCTTCTTGTGGTTGCAAAGAACTGGAAATCAGGGGATGCTCATCCACTGGGGAATGGCTGACCAAGCTGTGGCACATGCATGTAATGAAATGCTACTGCGCTCTAAGAAATGAGGACTCAAAAACCTGGTGCTGAGTGGGGAGGGCAGAGCCAGGAAAACTACACCGTGACAGACACAACCCATCTGTGACAACTGACCTGGACACACGGGGCTCCTCTCAGCAATTCAGGCTTACGAGACAATCCAAAAGACTTGAGATGGAGAGAGAGAGCCTCGTCCAGAGAAAGGGAAGCAGAGTCTGAATGCAGACTGAAGCAAACTACCTGTTCTCTCGTGTTCTGCTGTTTCCTCTTTCCCACTGTTCATTGCATTAGTCATAACCCTTCTTTACAACTTGACTAATGCTTAATGTGAAGGTGTTTGTAGATCCTGTATTTGATGGCATGCTGCCATGGTGGGGGAAGGGGAGAAAATTTGGAACTCAAGGGATTGAGGAACTGAATGTTGCAGACTAAAAGTAAATAAATAAATTAAAAGAAAAAAATTTAAAATAGCCAAAGACTATAGAACAGGCAGTTTTCTGATGAAGTAATCAAAGCTATCCATAGTCATGAAAAAATGCTCTAAATCATTACTGGTTAGAGAAATCCAAATTAAAACAACTCTGAAGTACCACCTCATACTTACCAGATTGGTTAATATGACAGAAAAGGAAATGATGAATGGTAGAGGGGCTGTGAGAAAGTGAGGACACTGATGCATTGCTGATGGAGTTGTGAACTGATCCAACCTTTCTGGAGAGCAATTTGGAAGTGTGCCCAAAGGGCCATAAAGCTGCGCATTACCTCTGACCCAGCAATACCACTACTGGGTCTGTATCCCAATGATTTCCAAAAAAAGGGAAAAGGACTTCTTTGTAGGAGCTCTTTTTATGGTGGCGAAGATCTGGAAACTTTGAGGGGTTGCCCATCCACAGGGCATGGATGAATGGCTGAACAAGCTGCAGTGTGTGACTGTGATGGAGTACTGGGGTGCTACAAGAAATGACAAGCAGGCAGAGCTCAGAAAAACCCACAAAGACTTACATGAATGGAGAGAAAGGGAGTGGACACAACCAGAACACACACACACACAGTAACAGCCACACTGTGGGATGACCAGCCATGAATACGATGGCCCAAGGCAGGACTAATGCTGGAGAACGCTCTTGACTTCCAGAGCAAGAGCTGATCAAGGCAGGCACTTTCAAGACTCGCTTCACTCTGATTTTCTGTCTGTTTTCTCTTGTGACATGGCCAACAGGTTAATGTGTTTTGCCTGACTTCACATGTATCATCAATATCAAATAGTTGCCTTGCTCAAAGGCAAGCAGGAAAGAATTTTTCAAAAATTTTTCGAAACTCTAAAATTTCTTTTAAATTGTTAAAAAAAATTTTTTTGTGTGTAAGCGGGAAATGATCAATAAGGTAAGTGAAAATGTATTTAATAATGGAAACAAACACAAGTCTACAGGGGAGCCTGCCCGTACTAGCACTGGGATTAGGTGTGTGCCATCTCCAAGGCCAACATGGAGTGTCTAGGAAATCCAAGCCCACTTTCAGCTGTAGCCAGTTTTGAGCCTTGCTGGAAGCTAACCCCCAGATACTTAGTGATTCTGGGGCCCCTTTATCAAGGGGTTTTGTTTGATCTCCCCACATGCAGGCTAGACTCCTGTGGGAGGAGGGCCTTGAAGGCCACAGCCTGCTCAGAGTGTCAATGGACCCAGAGACACTTCATATTCCTGACACTGGTCAGAAGCAGGGTCTCCTGGGGGAAGCAGCTGTGGCAGCCTTGAAGGACACACTCAATGAACAAAAAATGGACCACATCCACAAAAGATGCCTTGGGTAAGCATGCGCATCTGGGCTCTCCCCATGGATCTGGCTCCCTTGTACCCCTCGGCTCTCCCTGATCTACTTTGGGACCACTTCCATCTACTCACGTGGTCACTTGAGGACTGAGGGCTACAAGCCCAAGCAGCAAAAGTGCCTTCTCTCACAATGAACACAAGATGGGCCCACATTCCTCCTATCTCTGCCTACCCACACATCCTGGCAACTATATCTGTGGGAGCTCCTGCAAAGCAGACAGGACTGGGGAGCCTGCTCCAGAGAGGGGCAGTCACCCTCTCTCCATGGGGCAAGGAGGTTGTGTCTTTGCTGGGAAGACACTTGGAGAAGATGGTAGTGATGAGCACAGACATCCTTGTGATGCTGCTAAGAGCTAGTGGAACCTTCTCTGGCCAGGATCCTTCTGCTGCGTTTGCAGAGTGCAGGCAGACCAGGGATGCTGGCAGGATGCCTACACCGGTCAGCAGCCCATGTCATGGGGCACTCACCAAGCCCAGTATCTTCTGCCTCTACCTCTCTGCTGGTGACAAGAGGTCACCGGAGTATTGGCAACATGGCTGTATCACATGTCAAAGCCCCACTCTGTGGGCTCATGGGCACTGGCCAACTTCTCTGCGGCATGACAGCCAGGCGGCTCACAAAATGACATCAGGCTTCTTTCTGCCCACCCGAGGGAAGCTGTGAGAAAAAGGGCTGTACACATGGGGTGTATCGGTCGGGACGAGGGTCTCAGACCCTGCTTACATGGAGAATCCCTCGGCTGACTGAGGGTTTACAGACAGTCAGGACTGCTATCTCCCAAGTGCTTCTGACCTGCTCCACCATCACTGGGAACCGTTTCACATTTCCTGCTTGTCGAGGGCCATTCTCTGACCTGGTCCATACATGGGAAGACCCTAGTCCAGGATTTCTCCCAAGCCAGCTCCCTGTGATTTGGCTCACCATCTCTTCCTGACTTGCAGGAGTTTAGGACTTGAAAACTGAGCAGTGACCCAGACATAGATACACGCAAGGGAACAAGGACATCAAAACATATGGATGTACATCAATGAACAAGGACATTCAACATTTTCTCATGGGAACCTAAGAGATAATTTCCTTACATTCATGATATAAACCCTGCCTCTTATCAATAAATCGGAACTGCCATGACAGGTCTCACCTGGCTCACGTCCATCACTGCCCATTTTGATGCAGGTATGTGTGGCGCTGAGAACAGGGACTTAAGAAAAGTACCAGTAGAGGAATGGCCTCCTGTGACTCTGGAGGCAGGAGGAGAAAGTCGGATTTTCACTTAAGTTAAAAACTTACAGAGGGTAACTCACCAGGCTCAAACAAGTATGTGATAGGGATTAGAGAAAACACAAACAAGGAAAGATGAAGCTTCCAGAAGAAAATGGGACAGGTACAAAGTGAAAGCAGAGACCAAGGCTTTTAAAAAGAACAGTAACAGGAGGATTGCTTATCACCGAGAGTCAGCTGCAGAGCAGAAGGGGACAGTAGGTTTGGTAATAGGGGATACGGCAGGGAGACAGAGGACTAAGAGGCTTATGTAGGAGGGGCTCCAGCATCTCCCCATTTCTGCCTTTTCTCTATGGAACATATTAATGATATGTGCCAGGGGTGGCTTGGGTCATTCACTGTGATACAGTGGTCTTTGTTGGAAACAGATATGAAGGAAATGATCAAGGAAGTTTGACCTTGCACCAAGCATAATGTCCGATTTCTGCCTCTTCCTTCATTTTTGGTCTGTTCTGTTTCTGTGTCTGTGTGAGTGAGAGTGAGTAATCTAACACCCTGTAGGGTTCAAAATGCAGCAGGGTTGCGGGACTCTCCTTGGAATGCTCTTATCTGTCTCTCCCCATTTCCCCGCCCCCCCCCCCAACAGTTGCACTGACTGCAAGCAGCAGCTGGGTGAGGAGAGATTAAGAGAGAGGAAAATAGTTAATTTTATAGATTATATGATGGCTATATTAACTCACAAAGTAGCAGGCATAAATAAACTATTTGCATTAAAAGTGTGACCAGAAGTTTTAAGATCTTGAAAAGTTTGAAAATCTCCTTCTCCTCACTCCACTTTGGCCAAGTAGAGTGAGGAGAAGGTGACAGGAAATAATAAGGGAATTTTTTTCCCCTCAGATCAAAGAGGCATACAAATAAGCATTTCCTCCCCCCCTTATTAAGAGAAAAAAAAATTTTATGTATCTGAATGCATCTGTAAGTCAACTGAATTCATGTGAAAAGTAAAGTGTCACTCCTAATTTGATGCTAAAGATAAGTCAGGATTCATTTTACTATTTGACATTTAGGCAAACTGGGATCTGTTCTCTAGTATGGGAGAGTAGTGGGGTAGGCATCACTCCCACATCACTCTCCCTGGAGGCTTCAAGTAAGTTTTTAAGGCGTGGACACATAAATAAAGTTTACTGGGGTAAAAGTTAAGTAAGTTAAAAACACTTATTAAGGTCTCCTCCTAGATCAGTTTAAAACAGAGAGTGCTGAAGAATAATAGGGAATTTAAGTTACCCCTCCAACCTGATTAAAGGGACAAGGACCCCACTAGCAACAGCTCTGGGGCACTGAAGCCGACACCTTCAAGCAAGCAGATAACCTCCCCATTCAGAACCCCTAAATACATAATCAGGCTCTGCAGCTGTGAAGAGAGGAGAAAAATACCTGCACTGGATAAGTCCAGTTTTCTATCAATAATTTCTGCAAGTGATTATTTGGAAATACAATTAATGTCATGATGTTGTGCGGTTGTGGTCTTTTAAAACTGTAGAAAAATTCTCTCATTTAAAAATTTAGGGGGCAGCTAGGTGGCACAGTGAATAGAGCACCGGCCCTGAAGTCAGGAAGACCTGAGTTCAAATCCAGCCTCAGACACTTAACACAAAAACTAACCCCGTGACCTTGGGCAAGTCACTTAACCCCAACTGCCCTACCTTCCCCCCTCCAAAAAGAAAAAAAAAGATAAAAAAAAATTGAGGGATCAGTGTAAGCCAGAAATAATGTCAGATAAGCAAATTTTTAATCGGAATTTTGTTGAAACTAAAATATAGAGAAAAAGTTTGTGTAAAAACAGTTATTCCACTTAACATCTTATAATGTTTATATATGCTACATAGGAAACCAGGTATTTACATCTTTATCTATAATTAAAAAGGAGATTACAACCAAAACAATTTGGCTTTCACTTATGGAAATTATTACCTAAGTTACTTTATTGTTTAAATGCTAAAACCTAAAATTGCTCATTGATGACTGTATGTAGAAAGGAGAGACTTTGGACTTCTCATTCAGGCCATTCTTCCTTCATGCATGAGATCTGATGAAACAGGGCATCACTCCCAGCCCCTCCCTAAAGACCACCTCAGTTATTCTTATTTTCTAAAACTGCCAAGGACACCATCTCTAGAGGCAAGATCATCCAGCCTGAGAAAGGAACTTGTCCTAAATAATGAACCTAACTGGCTAAGAAAGGTGCAAAATATGGAAGGGATTTCTAACAACTGCTCTTACATCAGGACAAGTTAAAATTTGAGAAAGAAAAACATTAAATGGCAAGACTTGGGAGAGCCTGGGCTGTGCTGGTCTAGCCTCCTTGAACCCAGGGTCGCCCCCAGTCAGAATTTAGCCTAAAAGGGGGGCGTTTGTGGTGGGAGCCATTTTACAGATGGAAAGACCGAAGAGAGTGGATAAATGACTCAGTCATGATCACACAGCTTTAAATGTCAGTAACAGGAGCCGAGTCAAGATAGTGGAGAAGAAACCTTCCCCAATTCATGTACAAGAAGACTCTGAACAAATCTGGGAGCTACAGAACCCACAAAATGACACAGAGAAGCGAACCGGCACAGCAGTGAGCCCGTGGTCTTAGCCCCAGGGCGGCCTGACCAAACCCTGGCTGGAGGGACCCAAGAACACCAGCAACTGTGGTGTTTCCAGAATTGTCAACACATAGATGCTAAGGACAAAGTAAGAGATTAGTGCCCTATGGACTTTGGGAACCAGTAGTCGGGAGTATGTTGCCTTCTATCCCCTGGAGGGAGAAGCTGCTGAGAGCTATGGCCCAGCCACCACATGGCAGCTTCAGCCCCTGGCCTGCAGACTGTAGGGGGACCAAGCGACCAGTCTGACAGATGACTGCTCTTACTGTAACCTTCTTGGATCTGGATTGCGGTCTGGGGAGGACTTGGGGTGTGTGACCAGCTTGCCAGAGTGTGTGGAAGCTTCAGAGAGGACGCCCAACTAATACCTCTGGCAGCTGAGAAAACCCCAATGTTCTGGACGGAAGCTCCCTGGCTGGTGGCAGAGTCCTACTGTGGCAACAAGCCCAAAAGTCAAGTAATTGAGTGGCAACATGCCCAGGCAAAGGAAGCAAAGTAAACAGAAGAATCCAACATTAGACTCCTATTTTAGGGGCAAAAAGGATCAAAGCCTGGAACAGGAGGAAGACAGTGAAGTCAGAACTCCTGCACCAAAAGCCCCAAATGAAAATACAAGCTGGCTACAGGCCATAGAGGACCTTAAGAAGCAGATAAAGAGAAGTGGAGGAAAAATTAGGAAGAGAAATGAGAAAGATAAAAGAAAAGTATGAAATGAGGGTCAACAGCCTAACTGAGGAAAACAACACCTTAAAAACAGTCTAACTCAAATGGCAAAGGAGGTCCAAAAGGGCAATGAGGAGAAGAATGCCTTAAAAAGCCAACTTTGCCAGAAGGAAAAAGAACTCAAAAGCTCACTGAGGAGATTCATTCCTTCAGAGTTAGACTGGAGCAAATGGAAGCTAATGACTTGATGAGAAATCAAGAGGCTGTTAAACAGATCCAAACAAATGAAAGAATATAAAGCAATGTGAAATATCTCATGGGAAAAATCACTGACCTGGAAAATAGATCCAGGAGAGATAATTTAAAAATTATTGGACTACCTGAAAGCCATGATCAAAGAAAGAACCTAGAAACCACCCTCCAAGAAATTCTCAAGGAAAATTGCCCTGATGTTTTAGACCCAGAGGGGGAAATAGAGGTTGAAAGAATCCACTGATCACCTCCTGAAAAGGATCCCAAAAAGAAAACTCCTAAGAATATTATAGCCAGGTTCCAGAACTCCCAGATCAAGGAGAAAATACTACAAGCAGCCAGGAAGAAACAATTTCAATATTGTGGAAACCCAATCAGAATAGCACAGGACCTGACACTGAGGGATCAAAGGGCATGGAATATGATATTCCAGAGGGCAAAAGAGCTGGGATTGAAGCCAAGGGTCACCTACCCAGCAAAACTGAGTATCTTGTTTCAGGGGAAAATATGGTCATTCAGTGGAATAGAGGACTTTCAAGCATTCTTGAGGAAAAAACCAGAGTTTAATAGAAAATCTGACATTCAGACACAAGAAGCAAGAGATGCTTGAGAAGGTAATCAGTGAATAGAAATCAAAAGGAACTTACCAAAGTTGGACTATTTACAGTCCTACATGGAAAAACTGTAATTGTAACTGATGAAACTTTTCTCAGTATGAAAAAAGTTTAAGGGAATAGAAATATGTGTGTGTGTGTGTGTGTGTGTGTGTGTGTGTGTGTGTGTGTATGTGTGTATGTGTGTGTGTGAATGTATGTGCATATATATATATATATATATATATATTCTTTATGTAAGAGAAACCTAGTAAATCTTCATTGTTTATTACGACTCCATGGGAATAAAATTAACATGTAACTGGATATGAGTTATGATTACTGAAGAATTGCTACTTAAAAAGCATTTAAGACTATATTTAATCAACATATTCTTATTTTTTCTTTTTATATCAAAATTTCCCTGATCAGAATAATGAGTAAAAGATATGAACTCTTTTTATGTTAGCTCACTGGGAAAAACAGTATTATTTTTCATCTAGAATTAGAATAGATACAGGAATCTATATAAACTTCTTTGGCTCACTTTATAATATTCCAATTGTTTATAGGGATCCTAATACTAAGAGCTTTTATAAGCACTTTGATCAGCTTCTTAATTGTTGCCAATATAAAGATTCAATTACTATGCCTTTTTTGACTAAAAACTTTGTGATATTTAAGAATTCTGCAATAGTTTGTCAATAAATACCTTGAGAATTTATGTTACTCTTGCTACACCAATTTGGTTTAAATAAATCTCAAGCTTAAAAGTTTTGTTTTTGCTTTTAGGTAAAAAACAGAGCTATCATTTGAAAACTTTTCAATTAAGTTTCTTCACAAAAGTTTAGTGATCATTTATGAATTTTAAAACTCTTTTGAATAAAGGGTATATATACTTTTAAAATTTCTTTTCAATACCTAGTAAAAAAAAACCTACTAAAACTTTCATTTCCAAGACAATTTATAGCTAAGTTAAAGTAAAGTGGAATGGATTTTGCTGTTTTGATCTCAATGTATAGTCATTTCATAGCCTAGGCAAGAGGTAAAGTAGTGTCTGAACTTATAGGCAAAAGATTCAATTTCTGAAGTATCTTTTTCTTCCAAAATTAATATAATCAGAGTATAAACAAGCTTTGTGAAATAAGGATGTAAGTCTACTATTCAGTTGTAAAGTTCTAGTCAGGAACTTTTGTCTATCAGCTTCCTGGAAATGCAAGCTTATTAATTCTAATTATATTAACATTAATTTTAATAATGATACAGTTATTAATATTCACTTTACTTCTGCCCACTAGACACAGCTTTGTAATATGCTATTATTGTTAAACGATTTTTCCTTTTCCCTTAATATTGTGTGAGATAGCAAATATTCAGTGTATGTGTGCCCACATGTTGATACTGCTAAACTTAGACACACACAGTATACAGATCCTTTTAACCTTTTTTCTAAGATTACAAACTCTCATAAGATAGAGGTCACATCCTATTTAACCCATATTACAGCTCCTTCTTCACTTCCTGGACCTCTTTATCAAAATAATGCAACTACTAATCAAAAAGTTCAAATTTTTCCAACTCCTGATTTGCCCAAAATATTCATAGAGCTATGTTATCTAACTTTTATTTTTGTCAAAATACACATGTTCTATGTAAACATTTCCATGTTATTAGGAAACAAGCTAGACAGATTATTAAAAACTGCCTTTAATGTGTTATAAATATATAAAATTCCTCCAGCTTCCCTTTATATAAGGAAAGCAGTAAAAAATGTAATTAACCGTATGTCAGTCTTTTGCTTCAACGGGCATTCCAAAACAAGTGAAAACTGACAATGCCCCTGGCATACACTGGCTAATTACTGCACTCTTTCTGTGATCACTTTCAAACAGTATTAATTACAGGCATAATCCTTATAATCGTGACAAACGGAATAAAAATATTAAACCTATTTAAAAATACAAAATGAAAAGGGACTTGGTTCAATTCATCATAAAGGCAATTAGCTACTGCTTTATACACCCCTCCACTTTTTTTTACATCTCTAATAACGAGAATACATTGGCAGTAAAATAATATGAAAAGGGGCATACTTCCCAAACAAAGGTCATCCAAACACAGATACGGGAAGGGTCTGCCCCTTAACTAGTGGAGGGGGGAGGTCAAGACCATGTTTATGTTTTCCAGAAGCTGTGGAACAACAAGTGTGAGAGCCTGAAAGAAATGTCAGGGCGTATACTCCAGCTCACCCCGAAGATGAAGAAAGCTCTGGCAGCAGCAGCAGAAACCATGGCCCCAGAACATGGGAATGAAGAAGAAGACGTCTCCTAATGCAGCCACTACACAAAAAAGCAATGCCCACTACGCCAAAGAGCTGAAACCCGTCACCCCAGGATTTGTGTTTCTTGCTATGATCACTCTGATTTCAATACTAACTGAACTGGTTACATCCTGATTTAAGTCCTGAGACATATAACTCTATCACATCAATTGTTTCATATATAACCTATAACTCCATGTATTTGACCCCCTCAAGTCTTCTTGACTTCTACTAATGTGAATAATTTACAGATGATAGAAGTCAATACTACATTTTATTGGAATAGAACCACTCTCTTTAGGTTTCAGACTTTGGGGGGAAACCGCACTTTTAGTAATATCTGATTTTCTAACTACAAAAAGGACTTCTAATCAGGGGACTAATTGCCATAGGCTCCCTCTTAATATCAACAACTATGTCTTCTATTTATTTACTGAGTGAAATCCCAACTGCTCAATTTGTGACTGAATTGGCAAAGAATGTCAGCTTGGTTTTAAAAAACATGTAATTATGGATACACCTATGTATATACGACTCTTTTGTATGGAATATTATGCATTAATTGTGCTCTTACTCAATGTAAAACTGATGGAGATTTGTTATAATAATTGCTGAACAATCTTCATTTGCTTTTTCCGAATATTTTTAATTCTATTACATAAAATTTCTGATTTCTTAAAAGAAGAGGGAAAGGATCATCAGACTTCTTGTTAACAGACTCACTGCCCTACTATTATCGATAATTTCAACCACTATGTCTACAATCTCTCTATTTAGAAAAATCCAAAAAAACGATGCAAGATGGTGTAGCCTTTACCACACAACAGAATATAGATAAGGATTTTTTGTCTAAAACCAATGTATTAGAACAATTAGTAGTGCATTTCATATATTTGTGTAACACCTTTACTCTATATTACTCTGATTCTAATGTATTTTGGAACAAAATTTGTGTACAACTTCTTGGTGTTTGATATGATTCAGATATTACAGATCATATCAGAAAACACCCAACATTGTCATCCCTCTGGAACTGATCCAGGAACGTTGCCAACACAACAATGTTAGCACTGCTGAAGGGATTTCCTTCTCATCTGCTGTCTATGATTTTACATATTTTCCCTGTATTAATTTCTGTGTTATTTCTTCCTGCAGTGACCAGACTGATATCACAGCCTTTGTAACCATTACTGAGTTGATAAGGTATGTATTGAATGTATGCATGTATAGAAAATGTATGAACATAACTTTCAGAGGTCAGGATTTATTCTGGAATATTACCCGCAGAAATGTAATCTCACACAATGCATTATTAGATGTCAACAGTATGTAATGACACTAGAATGCACAACTGCCCTGTGACTGCTGCTATACTTATGTCTGTGTAACCCCATTTATTTGGAACAATGAAACTTCTAATGTTACTTGGAGTCAAATTAGGAATAGATTTAATGGCTCTTTGCATAGTCATCACCTCACCTGGGATATAAATTGTCCTATGTGACTGAACAAATTACACAAAGTCATATTTCAGGAACCGATCCTGAAGATACAGCCAATCAGATACTTCACTGGATAACCCAGATTGATCCACTTAATAATCTTAACTCTCTATTGCCCCACTTTGTTCCAGTGGCATATTGTGCCTTGTTGCACCTCTGGGGATGTACATGCTCAGCTGGTCTTTCCTGGCTTTGGGAACCAAGGTCCACGATCTTAAGTTCCCTGTACAGAAAGGGGGAGATGTCGAGGGCCAGTCTCTGACCCGGGCCATATGTGGGAAGACTCTGGCCAGGATTTCTCCCAAGTCAGCTCCCTGTGAAGGCTCTATTATGCCTTAAAATTGGCTCACCATCTCTTCCTGACTTGCAGTGACCCAGACATAGATGCATGCAAGGAACAAGGACAGTAAAACATACAGATGTGCAGAAAGGAACAAGGACAGTGAATATTTTTGCATGTATTCCTGAGAAATAATTGCTTTACGTTCATGATATAAATCCTGCCCTCAGAACTGCTATGCCAGATTCTCACAAGGCACCATTCCATCCATCATTCCACACTTCTCGGTTTAGCGTCACCTGCTTCCTCAATGCTGCCAGCTGCCCCACGGGGCTGGCATCACCAGAGGAGGGGCCCCTGCTTACCTGGATGAGGCCAGGCACAATCTCTGGCAGCAGCTGGGCCAGGCTCTCCTTGGACACCCTCTCAATCACCTTGGTTTGCATCTTGATGGCAGCTAGGTTGATGGGGTAGTCAGCCGTCTGGATGATGGGACAGAGGACTTTGATGCACTGCTCCGGGCTGATGGAGGTGGCTAGCACAGATGCTGCTTCTTCCGCAGACCTCACCACCTGAACCACAAGGGACAAGAACTGAGATCCAGCTTTCTAAGGCATTTCTGTGTGGAGGAGGTTCTTGGCCACCTTCCCAGATAAATGTAACACTGTCCTCTTTATCTGGGTTGGGGGTCCCCAGAAGGCACCAGAGCACATCTACTGGCCAACTTCCTGGATGGAGGCTGGGGAGAGGGGCCTGCTCCAGCTCCCCCCGCACATCCAGGGATGTCATAGTCCTGACCATGGAGCCAGGCCCCACCAGGCTGTGTTCTTTAAGGGGCCACTGGGGAGCCAAGGGCTGTTCAGTCCCACTTGGGATCCTCCCCCATCCCCTCCTGTCTCTCCTCCAGCCTCTCTGTCCCGGGCACTGAAGGGGCAGAAGCATGGGAGACATGGCCCTGCCTCTCAGGGGAAGGAGCATAGGAGGGCAGCGTGTTGCTGATCCCAGGAAGGCCCTCATCACAAAGAGACTCTGCTCTCTCCAAGCCTTGAAGCCTGCACGCATCTTGGCCACTGCCATTCTCTTGCCTCCCTCCCTCTTGGGGGGCCTCACCCAGCAATGGCGGGGACCCCTCTGCTCATTCTCTGGCTCTCCTCTCATCTCCACCTTTGCTCACCCTTTATGTGACTGCTGACGTCCCGAGTTTTTGTCCTGGGGCTCATTTCCCTTTCCCAACCCGAAATCCAGAAGGATCAGTTCTATTCATGACCTCTGTGGATGCAAGCTTTGCTGCCACCCCTGTGGCCCTGGCTGACCCCGGTCATCAGAGGTGAGCCTCCCATGAAAGCTTAGGGGGTCAGCACCACAGGGAGGAGAGGGTGAAAGGCTCACTGCCAGAGAGCAAGAGGGGATCGTCAAATCCAACCGCCATCTGACAGAGGAGGAAACTGAGGCCCAGACCTTCCTGACCCCAAGCCTAGGCTTCAATGACTCAATTATACCGACAGGGAAAACTCAGGCACAGAAAAGCCCAGTGCCCAAGTACTGGATCCGACCAGCAGTTGGGTGAGCTTCTATCCCACTACTGGCCAGGCCAGACCAGGCGCATCCAGGTGGACACAGCTCTGCTTCACCTCCTCCCTCTTGCAGGAGGTGCCATTTCTTGGCTTGCTGTCAGGAGGTGGCCAGTGACCCTACTGCCATTTCACAGACGTGTGTGTCCAACTGTCTGCTGGCAGCCAGAGGGGACAAGACCAAGGTAGGAGGGGTCACAGGCCGCTGGTGACTTACCTCTTTATGTGGGTCCTTGTGGGCCTCAAGGGTCTTCATGATGGTGAGCTCAGCATAGTTTTTAAATCTGGCTGGTTGGTTCCTCAGGATTTCTCTGAGAACTCTTAGGGCCAAAGCTCTGACCGAGTGCTGAGAAGAAATGTTTGTCAGGTTATTCAGGCCAAACCTTGAGCATGTTGTAGGAATGTGGACGGAGCCCCCCGTGAGGACAGAGCAGGCAGCCTCCATCCCATTCCCACCCCGAGGCCAGGATCTCCTCTATGGGGAAGAGGAGGGGACCCGGGTAGAGATGCTGGGCTCACCCACTGCTGTGCCAGATGGAAGTCAAGTGAAGACACCTGCCTCCCGAGGGCCCCTGGACGCCCTTCCCTTAGCGGGCTCTGACCTGCTTCCCAAGGGCCCGGGCTACACACGGCAGGCCCCCTGACCCAGACCGTCACAAGGCAGACACCCCTGCGGGGCCCCGGTCACCTCTCTGTCCCCAAGCGTCTCCAGCAGTAAGAGTAGGATGGTCTTGAAGTGCTCGTCCCAGACCCCAAAAGCGTCTTCCTGTGTCAGCTTCAGGAGCTCGCACAGGGCAGTCTTCCTCTCTTCCACACGCTCATTGTGGTTGGACAGCTCCTTCAGCAGCTCGGCCACCAGGTCCGAGTGGTCCAGAGACAGGTCTGTGGGGAGGGGAATATGGAGCCCTTCTCCCCAGTGCCTCTGACCCCCCGCCCCCCTGCGGGCCCTGCCTTGCACTCACCATCAGGAAACTGGTCTGCATCATCATCAAACATGGCTTCCTTCAAGGCTGATTTGTTGAAGGGGCCAACGCCATCACAGTAGTTGTAGGGGTTGTAGTCACGAGCACGTGGGGAGGAGTGTGGAGGCAGCGTGTTCAGCATGGCCGTCTTGTTGTCCAGAGCGGCTCGGCCCGAGTCGGGGGCGTCCCCCCCTGCGCGGGGGTCGCTGCCCATCTGAATGGGGGGAGAAACACCACAGTTTACAAACAGTGGCACTGTCCCGGCAGAAAGGATGTTTGAGGATCTGTCTGAGGGGTCCCTGACAACAGGAACAAACAAAAGCCAGGCCTGGGAGCAAGCTCAGAGGCTGACCCTGCCTACGTCACAGCGCCTCTGTTTGGCCATCTGGGAAACGACAGGGCTGGGGAGGTGACCGCCAAGGTGCCCTCCTCACCCCAGTGACCTATGGGCTACAGCAGGAGCTGGGGGAGGCAAGGAGACCCCTGGGGTGGCAGCCTGCCGCTACTCACCAGCTCACCATCGCTCTCCCTCTTGGGATCCCTCTTGACTGGCTCGTTCATGTCCTCCTGGCTGCGGAAGCTGAAATTCTGGATGGCTTCGGTGACACCTCTGAGGGAGCTGTAGATGTCTTCCGAGTTCATGTTCTCCGTGTCATAGTCAAATGCACTGCCAAAAGCAATGGGCATGGCCTGGAAAACGGGGGTCTCCCAGTGTCCTGTGGCCAGGCAGGGCAGGGAACATTCAGACTGCACATAGGCATGGAAGTGGCAGGAGGTGCCCAGCATTGGGCTGCCAACCTGAGACAAACTCCAAAATGCCAATGCTCTGCTCTCCTGGCAAGAGGGTCCTCCAGGGTGGGAGGGATGAGCAATGGGTCCTGGGATGCCACAGCACAAAGGTGACAAAGGTGCCCCCTCCCGGCCCGGAGCTGCCTCCTCCTCCTCCACCTTACCTTGGTAACAGAGTGTTCTGGGCGGTGTTTGTGGGGGACGTGAGCGGACTGGACCAATTCGCTGGTGAGCGGGGAGTGGGTCTCGTTAAGGGACTCCCCATTGGACCCTGAAGCAGAAGACTCTATCAGCCACAGACCTGAGACAGGTCTGAGCCCTTGGCATGATCCCAACACGCTCCATGCCACCATCTTCCAGTCTGCTCCCTCTGCCAGGCCCTCCTGCCACAGCCTTGGCATGGTCTCAGTGCCCCTGCCCTCTGCGGCTACTTCTCACCCAGGTGACCCAAAGTGGCTGTGGCCCCTCACAGATGTCACCCCCCGGGGAGGCTGCAGGGCTCTAATGTGGGGGCCTTCTGCCAGCCTGCGGCAGCTCCAGCTCTTCCCTGACATTACCTGGCTGCCACTGCCCGTGTTCCGAAGGTGATTGTGGAGCAGTTTGGTAGCACCGTCCTGAAAGGTTTTTGGTAAAGCTCCCAGCAGCATCGTAAACTCGGGAGTGTTGAGTTCAAATAAGGAGATGAGCACTGCCTGAGCTGCCTGTAAAGAGGGGGGGCCCAAGGCCAGGTCAGGGGAGAAGACTACCCACACGAACATCCCCCCAGGGCCAGAGCCAGCATGGTGGGCTAGCCAAGGCCCGGAGGTGCATGGTGGGCTAGCCCAGGACCAGAGCCAGCATGGTGGGCTAGCCCAGGGCCAGAGCCAGCATGGTGGGCTAGCCCAGGACCAGAGCCAGCATGGTGGGCTAGCCAAGGCCCGGAGGTGCATGGTGGGCTAGCCCAGGACCAGAGCCAGCATGGTGGGCTAGCCAAGGCCCGGAGGTGCATGGTGGGCTAGCCCAGGGCCAGAGCCAGCATGGTGGGCTAGCCCAGGGCCAGAGCCAGCATGGTGGGCTAGCCCAGGACCAGAGCCAGCATGGTGGGCTAGCCCAGGGCCAGAGCCAGCATGGTGGGCTAGCCAAGGCCCGGAGGTGCATGGTGGGCTAGCCCAGGGCCAGAGCCAGCATGGTAGGCTAGCCAAGGCCCGGAGGCGCATGGTGGGCTAGCCCAGGACCAGAGGCCAGCATGGTGGGCTAGCCAAGGCCAGGAGGCGCATGGTGGGTTAGCCCAAGGCCAGAGGCCAGCTAGTCCATGGTGGGCTAGTCCAGGCCTAGAGGCTGGCATAATAAACTAATACACACCCAAAGATCAGCATGGTGGTCTAGCCCACAACTAGAAACTGGCATGGCTGGCTAGCCCAGCCTAGAGATTAGCACAGTGAACTAGCCTATGCCCAGAAATCGTCCTGGCCAGTCTACCCCTACACCTTACAAGGTATGTTGGGCAGCCCAGGCTAGGATCCAGGCAGAACACGCTTCTCTGTCAAACAACCAGGAAACAGGGTTGGGAGATCACCTTTCCTGCACACAGACAATGTGTAGGACTCTATTTCTCAGCAACTTCTCCTGCCACCACAGGCATTTGCAGCCCTAGCTGCTGGTCCTACCCGCCCCCCACCCCCCTCCAGCCAGGACAAGATAAAGCAGCCATCAGCCCAGAGGATGGCAAGAGGGAGGGAATGTGGACAGGGAGTGGTCAATGCCATGTAAGGTCCAGAGATTCTTTCCAAAAGACATTCTGACTGTTTTAAAGTTCAAGGTTGCTGTGGGAGAAGCCACAAAGGGCTGTGGAAATGGGCCACACTGCATTCCAGCCAATATGGTTCAGATCTACTGCAGAAAATGAGACCGCTGCTTGGCACATTCAGCTCTCCAAGATGTAGCCAGAGCCTGGCTTTACTCTCCATCTTCATCTGGGCCAGGCCCTGCTAAAGGTGGCTCCAGAGGTCACAGGGAGTGAGGTGGGACCCCCTCCAAGAAGTGCCACCACGTCCCATGGCCACGTTCAGAAGAGGAAGGCTCCTGAAGGTCGATGGCAGGGTCAGTGTGACAACTCCAGAGGCCGTGTAGAGCCACTGCCCACCGTGTCCCATGGCCACATTCAGAAGAGGAAGGCTCCTGATGGTCAGTGCCAGGGTCAGTGTGGCGGCTCCAGAGGTCATAGGGAGCCACTGCCTACCCTAGAGGTGCCACTGTGTCCCAGAGCCACATTCAGAGGAGGAAGGCGCCTGAAGGTCAATGGCAGGGTCAGTGTGGTGACTCCAGAGGTTGTGGGGAGCCACTGCCCACCCTAGAGGTGCCATCATGTCCCATGGCCACATTCAGAGGAGGAAGGCTCCTGATGGTCGATGGCAGGGTCAGTGTGGTCAGGCTATCCAGCCAGCTGGCCCCCTCTTGATGCCTAAGCCCTTCCTTAGTTACACCTGGTCTTCTCCAAGAGCTCCTGCGGTAGGAAGCATTTATCCACTTGGTTCACTAAATGTGTATGGTTTGTTCACACACATTCAGGCACATACACACACCCCTACACCTATCATTTAAACTTTTCTTCTTAGCCAGCAATAAACTGACACCTGACTTCTGCTCAGCCTCCAGGACAGCTGGGGACTATCCTCAAATGGACGGCGGTCACACGGCCAACCAGCAGCCAAAACAAGCCTCTGAGACACAGACAAAGCCCAGCCCCATAGGAGAGGCCCCTGGAGACCCCCAGGGTCGTGGAACACTGCTGATGGACAACACGTTTTCTGCTGACATGGGTCCGCACCCCTCTCCCTCACCCCACCCCTCAAATTCCTAGGGGGCTGCCCAAGGGACAAAGAGGGACAGTTCAGTGGCTGTCCAAGGGGAAAGAGCTTCCTGGGTCCAGGGCTCACTGCCTGTTCAGAGGGCTGGCTCAAGCATGGCAAGGACTCCCACAAGGCTGGTGCAGGGCTCAAGCAGACTGTGGATCATTCTTGGGGAAAATCTCAACTTTTCTTGAGTCATGTGCCCAGAGCTCTACTGAAATGTGCCAGGGCCTGCTCAGACTCAGCTCTTGCTGTTGGGGCCTCTCTATGGACGTCTGGCTTTATCCCCAACTGGCACCTGCACTGGCCGGCAGCACACCAAATAACACCCGAGATGACCGGTCTCTCTGGATGTTGTGAAGGGAGCTCCGAGAATACGTGGGGGGATGCTGACCTACAAAGGCACCAAAAGGATGTGGCAAGATGAAGGCCTCTACCTACCTGAGGACTGACCAAGACTTACTGTTTGTGGCTGGACCACGGCAACATCTCAAAATGACAGCACTGCTCAAACAAACACACAGATTCAGTGCTATCCCAACCCAGCTGCCAGAGGGTCCTCGGGAGGAAGAGCCACAGAGGAGGGTGGCCCAGCAAAAGGGCAGCTCCTGGAGGGCAAAGAACAGTTCCCTGGCCTGTGTCAATGACAAAAACCACAGGTGAGCCGGCCCAGCCTGGCCCAGCCCATCCTTGGCACTGACTGCCCGCCCCAGGGAGATCCTCTTCTTCCCTATGTGACCTCACAGAGACCAGGGCGGGGCTCTGGGGTCAGAGTCCTACTGTCCCGAGGACAGACAGAATCGAACAAAGAAAGTTCTCAGCATAGAAGAGATGCGTCACAGTCATTGTCATCACAGACTCTGATGTCCCCTGCTGAGTCTCCCTGGGAGGAAGCCAGTCCCCACCTCTGCATCTGGGCGCTAAGCTAGCCTCACTTCCACCCTCCCTGACAGCGTCCCGCATCTGCCCAATAACCCCATGGCTCCTCACAGGGCACAGGAAGGCACGTGTGCCTGCCCACTGAGGCTTGCTGTAATCGGTGACTTGGGATGCTGCCATCCACAGCAGCCTGTTCTGGTCCCCCCGACAGCTAATGTGCACAGAGCTGGTCTGTACTTATGTGCTACTCCCTCATTAGAAGAAGAAGACCCCCACTAGGCAGTCACTGAAAGGCCCTGCCTCCATACTCATTCCCTATCCAGTGCCCAGGACAAGGCCCCAAGGCTCTGCCACTCTGGCTTCTCAGACATCTTCCCTGTGGGTGGCAGGGTAATGTCAAGGGGATTTGAAGATCTTCTCCACCCATCAATAGGTGTGTGTGCCCAGCTGTGGTGCATCCTGGGTCACAGAGCCCTCTGGGGAGGGACTTTTCTAAGGAGGAGGCTTGCTTGTAGGAAGGCTTTCACACCTTTGTACTGACCCCATAAGGCACGGAGTCAGAGGGTGGGGAGGCCTCCTGGATCTGAGCTGGCATTCAGAAGGACTGTCTGATTCCCTGGTCCAGACTCTGAGTGGCCGCAGGTTCAGACCCACCTGACTGCTCGGCTGTCAAGGCTCTCTCCCTCTAGCGGTATGCACCGCTTTGATTCAGGCACTCAGAGACCTGTCTGCTGGTATTTATGCTAACCTCTCTGCTCGTATTTTCTGACATTCAGGGTGCCGACCTTTCCCCTGAACTACTAGTGCATGTAACTAAAAGCAGGACTGTTAACTCCTTTTTGAGCAGTCTTTCCTAGAAAAGCAGATCAAAGAACCTGTGCCAGTAGGCTGTCCTGGGTATGCCAGGGTGCTTGCTACTACAGGCAGCCAGCTGTGGACCTGGGCATAGATGGCCTCCCCCTGGAAAGCACCAAAGAAGGGACTGTGCATGGGGTCATTGACATCTGACCAGCACATCCACTGAGGCCACTGGCATAAGGAGGGCTGGAGAAAGGGGAGGGACTCTTGGCACCCCGGTGGTCACCCCCAGCCACATTCCCCAGGGATGCTTTTCCTAGGGCACTGGTCACAGTGGGTACACCCCCAACCCACCACTGTATGTGGGTCTGTACATTTCATTTCTAAAATGACATTTCCATGTCACTCTTGGTGACAGCATTTGAACAGTGCCCACACTTCACCAATACAATCCTCACAGCCATCCTGGGAAGGAGGTTCTCTTATCATCCCTATTTTACAGGTGAGGGAATGGCAAGAGGTAGCAGTCCCATGCCATGGCTGAGTGTGCCACAAAGCCAAGGCTGAAACTGGGCTCGGGTCTCCCCCAGTCTGGGCCTAGGGCGTGGAGGAGAGTGACGCCCCTAGTGGCTGAAGGTTTTCTGATGGATATACCTTCCGAACGTCAGAACTTTTGGGTTCTGTGGTCCAAGTGATGATCCGAGACACAGCCAGGCGCGTTTCACTGGAGTTGACAAAATCCCCTGGATCCATCTGCTGGGCTAACGTCTCAATGTACTTGAGGATAGCGACTTTTACCTGTAAGGCAGGGAAGAAGATCCAGTTAGTGTGGGGGTGGGGGAGTGGCCTAGGGCCTCCTCCCTTCAGAGAATCCATACACCAGCCCCTCAGAACTGGCGCTGAGCATCCTCAGAGCTAGAGAAGGAAGCGAGACAAGAGGCCCCACATAGCCCAGCTCATCTACTGAGGACAACTGGCCAAGGCGATGGGCCCTGCAGCCTTCATCAAGTCTGATGGGGGGGATCTCGAGGCTCCCCTGGGCAGGCCTTCTTAGAAGGGCCTTCTGGGAGAGCTGGGAACACACTCTGGGGTCTAGTTACAGATGGAAAATCTGTATGGAAAGAGCCTAACTCAACCAGATGTAATTCAATTCCACCCATGCTTACTATGTGCAAGGCATACAAAACAGAGAGGATTCAGACTGGATACTTCAGTACTTGGCAAAAGCGGGGGCTGAGGCTGGTTTTCTTCTGGGGTTTTAAACCACTTTTGAAAGGCAGAGCTAAAAGATGCATAAAAAATAGTTTCAAAACTAGGAGAGTTGTTGATACAAATACATAACTTCCCAAGTTGGCTGCCTGGAAAGACAGACCCATTTAAATGTGAAATTCAGGAACGCTTTTTACAACAAACATCGCTGTTCAGCAGACTCCACGCTCGGGATTTCCCAAAGTTCTAAAAACAGAAACTGATATGAAACAGTCATAAAGGAACAAGCTAAGCTGTGCTGACACGGAAGGCACCCACGGTGGGCAGCGCACAGCACGTCACTGGATCGGGAGGCAGGGGCTGTTATCATCCCTGCTGTCAAGTTGAGGACATGGAGGCACCTGCCCAGGGTCCAAAGCTGGCAACGTGTTTGGGACCGGATCTGAACTCAGGTCTCCAAAAGCCTCAAGATGCTGTATGCTCCCCCTGTCTACAGCTTGCCACACACTCCAGGCTCAGGACGATAGGAACAAAGCAGCAGACACTCGTCTCAATGCTGACAAAAAGCCTAAAGGCCAGAGGAATGATGGGCAAGGCTTGCGTTACAGCGCTGCACCCCAGCTACACTGCGCTCAGAATCTCTGCCCCCAGCCAGAGGGTCAGCCAGCTGCCAGCACTCCCCCTGGGGATGCCCAGCACCACTCTGAGGACACTGAAACCTTGCAGGTCCCTGACTCGTGTTGCCCCAGAAAACTCTGAAATAATCCAACTTCAATGCCCCAAGAAAGCACAACGAGGCCAGCCCAGACCTTCCCTGGAGTCTGCAGAGGCTGATCTAAAACAGAAGGAGGCTGCAAGAATGAACAAACAAAAAAAGAATTCCACCATCAAGAGACAGGGTGATGTGCTAAGACCCAAACCAAGAAGAGAATAACTCCAAAACACCTATGAGCAAAGAAGCCAAGAAAAACACAGCATGGGCACAAGGTTAGCTACGATTCCTGGAAGAGAAAAGCAGGGTTGTTTTTTTAAGTGCTAACAACAATTTTAAAAATCAATTGAGTGCACAAGATGAAGAAATGTGAAGAGAAAGCTATGGAATTGGAAAGAGGACAGGAGGCTCCCCAAAAACCATCGGGACAGACCAGAGAAGTGAATAATTCCACAAAACAGGAAACGTGGAGGCAAAGTCAAATGCCTGACAAAGCAGGAAAAAAATGTAAGATGTCTCATAGCAAAAAACCGATCAAGAAGTGAGTCATTTAAGAATCCTTGGACTAACCAAACACCAGGACTAAAACAGGGCCTAGACATCTTGTTTCAGGAAACCTTTAAAAAAAACAAAACAAAACAACCAAAACCAACTCCGCCCCCTCCCCAACTGCTCAGTCCTCTTTGAGCCAGAGAGCAAACTGATGACAATATAAAGTCACCTCCTGAAACCCCCAAATGGAAACTCCCAGGAACATCATAGCCAAAATCCAGAGCTTACAGGTAAATAAGCAGAAAGAAAGAATTCAAGTCCCGAGAAACCAGTCACCATCACACAAAGTAGTGGGAAGCTTGGAATACGTCATTACAGAACACTAAGAAGGCAGACAACCAAGAGTAATCTGCCTAACAAAACTAAATATTCTAAATAAATAAACTAAATAAATATTCCCCCTATGGGGGGAAAATGGACCATTAATGAAATAAAGGGGCAGCTAGGTGATACTGTGAAAAGACCTTCAGGTCTGGAGTCAGAAAGACTTGAGTTCAAACCTGGCCTCAGATACTTACCAGCTGTGTGACTCAGGGCAAGTCACTTAATACGGTCTGCCTCTGTTTCCTCATCTGTAAAATGAGCTGGAGAAGGAAATGGCTAACCACTCCAGTATCTTAGCCAAGAAAACCCCAAATGGGGTCAGGAAGAGTCAGACAGGAATGAAAAACGACAATGAAACAAAGAACTTCTAAACATTACTGATGAAAAGATTAAAACTAAGTAGAAACTCTGAAGTACAGAGGAGCCAAGAGAAGCGTAAAAAGGCTATTAGGAGGGAACAGCAAGGCTAACTCGCCCCTTCAGAGCCCTCCTGTCATCAGGGGTCGTGGAAGATGCCTAAGCAAGACAGAGACATGGAGTGGTTCTGTGCTGTCTCGACAATCTTACAAAAAGAATGGAAAGAAAGGGAAAAGAAAACACTCAGGTGGGGGGAAACAAAGGACGGGACACAGGGGGAACACTGTCTCTGTGGTGCCCAGGGAGCAGTCTACACAAACAAGAAGGAAGAGGTGGAGGGAGCAAGTGACCCCAGAAACTCAGTCTCATCTGAACTCACCAAGAGAGGGAAGAACACAGGCACGAACACAGCTGCGTACAGAAATGCCTTTATTCAACAGAGAAAGAGAGAAAGGGCCAAAAGGAAAGGGAGGAATGAAAGAAGGAGTCAGATTAAGGGAGAAAGGAATCTTAAGCAAAACAAAGAGGGGTGAAAAACCAAAAGAATGGAGAAGGATGTATTACTGGGATTAGAAAGCAGAATCCAACAATGGGTTGTTTATAAGACACATCCCTGAAATAAAAAGGTTTCCAGAGTCAAAAGAACGGGCTACAGCAAAAGCAATTATGCCTCAGTTGAAGTAAAAAAAAAGGGCAGGGGCAGCAATCATGATCACAGGCAAACGCCTGCAAAGACTATTCAAAGAGTAAACAGAGAAAGCACACTGTGCTGAAGGAGGTGCCTAGACAGTGAGCTACTGTCAGTGCTACATGTGTGGAACAAAAGGTATAATATCTAGATATTTAAAAGAAAAGTCAAATTAATTACGACAAGAAAGATAGCAAAACCATAATAGTGGGACAGGAGGGGTGGTGGTGACCTCAATACATCCCTCTCAGATCCAGATAAATGCAACCAAAAAATAAACCAAAGAACTCGAATTGGATTTTACAAGTTAGACATGCTAGAGCCTTGGGAGATAATGGAATGGGAATGAAAAGGAGCATCCCTATTTCTCTCCTAAGTGTGGTATCTCTACAAAACTGACCATGTGCAAGGGATAAAAATCTCACCAATAAGTCTAGCAAAGGAAGCATTAATGCATCTCTTAATGGAACATAGTACAACAAAAATGATGTTCAGGAAAAAGGCCACTAAAGAAACAATTACAAATTAATTAGAAACTGAACAACTTAACCCTAAAGAACAGGTCAAGAATCAATCCTAGAAATTTTAGACAATGACACTGAAGACAATGGCCAAAGTAAAGCCACATGCGGACATTTCTGGTATGCAGCCCATGGGAAACTTTGACCTTCAATGAGGGAGGCTCCTGAAGCAGCAGGCCACTGGGGCCGTGCTGCCTAGAGATGAACAAGAACACCCTCTTTAGCATTCTCTTCCCTCTATGGTCCCCAGCACTGCCAGCTTCCCTGCCAACCAGACATCAGCCTTGACTCCTCCCTCTCCTTCACTGGACATAACCAATCTGCCACCAAACCTCATCAGATTTTTTCCTTCTCCACGCACACACCAACCTTATCAACCCCTATCTTAAAAAGGATTCAGGTGAAAGAGGCAATGAGAGTGTTTTCCTTGCTATTGCCTATTTGTGCAAGTCCTAGTATGGCCCCCTCTTCTCCTTTGTTGGGATTTATACAATCAGCTCCTTCCGCAGAGCAGGGCAGCCTTTACAGACTCAGGGAGGGCTTTGCAGCCATGCATGATACATTATCTGGATGGCTACGAGAAAACAACTGCATGATGCAAGTCCTCAAGACACCAGTAGAGTTCTGGAGACATTTCTCTGCAATGTACTTTGACTGCTCACCACCTTCAAGCAAAAGCTTTAAAAATACTGAGTCAAGTGTCCAGAGCAAGACAAATGGAGCCTCTTCAGAGGTAAAGATCTCTCTCCACCTTTGGTCGCCACCACAAAACCGCAGGCTCCCCAGGGAGGCCAAGATGGAGTACGCATAGGATGGGGTGCAAGATGGAGTTGATCTTCACTGGCCTTGGGGCTGGGGGCCTTCTTCTTCTTCTGTACCGCGCTAGCATCAGCAGGGTGGTGCCAGCCAGGGCTGGTGATGTCACGATTGGAAGTGAGAGATGAGAGGATTCCATACCGAAGAGAGCTCCCAGACACTGATCCTTTCTGCCAAAGTGGGTAACTGGCCATTATGAGGAAAGAGGAAGGGTAGGTGAAGCCTCCTGAGGCAACATTAAGAGCTCTTCACTGTCACACACAATTGCCCTCTTGGCCATGGTCATGAAACTGTAGCCTCTTCCATCTGGGAATTTGATAGGAAGTTCCTCCACAAACAGATGATAAAGCATTCATTACAAGCACAGACAGGGCACGGGGTGAAGTGCTGGGGAAAGAGCTCTTGCCCTCAAGAAGCTGATATTCTAACCTCGAGATGGAAGAGGAACAGAGCAGTACCTTTGGAGATGGGGGCCAGGCCCGGCCAAAGCTATCTCTCAGAGCCCAAGGTGGCTACAGGGTCCAAGCACTGGGCTGTGTCGGGGGTGGGGAGGAGGAGCACCATCTGAGGACTGGCTGGACTGGCTGCTAGGAAGGGTTAAGGCCAGCAAAGATCCAGAGGATGGACAGCCTCCCCAGAGTCTGTCACTATCACCAGTGACACAGCGAAGGGCACTTCGGGGCGCACTAGGTCCCCTCCTCTATGGTACCGTCTTCTTGGACCATGCCATCAGAGCCAGATGTCTGGGTTCCCCCCAAATGCGCAGAAAGACAGCCTGAGGGGCCCCGTCTTTCGCACAGCCAGCTTTGTCCATCTGGAGCCACCATCAGTATGATACTGTCATCTGCTCACGCAGAGACCCTCTAGACTCATGGGCCTGCTGCAACGAGGGGCTCAGGATTCCTCTCAGCAGCAACATTTGCGTAGAAGCGGGTGGTGACTGTCTCCTGAGACCAGCCTGGGGAAGATCCTCATCTGACTAGCTCAGAATATGTGCCCAGGAGAGCCAAGAGACCCTGGGCCCTTGGCAGGAAGTCACCACCTGGCACCTGACCCTGAAGAAAGCCCCCAGAATACCCAAGCAGCTGGTCCAACTGCCCTTCTTTCCTACAAGGCTGTCCTCCTTCAAGCCCTTGGAGCACAACTCAATCCGCCCTGCCGTCTCAGTCTTTCTGATTTGTTTTCAAAGCATTGCTTCATGATCCATTCAACCTGGAGAAGGGAGGGGTGTCCTCAGAGCTTCTATGGAGGAAGCCAACTTGGACTTCAGGTAGGACACCTCCCTAAGAATCCAGAGCTCTGGATGGTCCCGGGCTCTTCCAGCTTCTGGAACCCTGCCAATGGCTCCTCCCCTACAGAGTCTCCAATGCTCTTCCAACGATGAGCTGTCAGTGCTCTCAGCCAGCAGCCTCCTCTACCACAGGAGGACTAAACCCACACAAAGAAAAAGCAATGCCACAGTCGGTTCCCCTTAAGAAAGCTCTTGCACAGAAAGATAGTTTAACCAGGTTGGGAGAAGGCAGAGAGACACACAAGAGTGAAGGCAAATGAGAGGAGAGTGACAGCCTCAGGCCCTGCTGCCCTGGCCATCAACAGGGGAGTATCCAGACATTAAAACAGCTATGTCCTTAAAGGCCCAGCGACTAACCTTATCAGGAAGGGGGCAAATGAACTGAAGGGTCAGGATGGCAGAGGCCTGTGAGGAGAGCCCACCCACCCCCCAACGGGCCTGGGCTCCAGAACAAACCACACAAAGGGCACAATATAAACACGGCACACACAGGGGCAGCCCAAGCAGTCCTCCAGAGGCAAATTCCTGGAGGAGACATTAGCAGGAGAGACCAGGGGAGGAGGAGCCGAGCCTGCAGTTAAAGATGTTAGTAAAGGAACTCAAAGCAAGCTCCAGGCACGGAAGGCTCCAAGAAGCCAAAGAGAGAAGGCTGGTCTGCAATTACTGGGGCACACGGGGCGAATGGCTCTTCCTCTGAATCTGGGCCCCCAGCAACGCTGGCACAGACATGGCTCGTGCCCCTGAATGAGGAAGATACCCCATCAGCCAAGCGTCGCCCTCGGGACAGTGCATGCTCCTAAGTCCTTTGCCCAGTTAGTTAGCAGGCAAAGCAGACTTTCTCAGAGTGTGGGGGGGGCAGGGGCGCATCAGCGGTGCAGACAAAAACCTTGGAGCTCCCAGGGGAGGAGCGCAGCTGGTCCCGCAGGGTGGGCTGGACTGCCTGAAAGTTTACAAAAACAAAATCCACCGATTGAAATATCTTTTTGTATTGCGAGGGGACAGATCAATGTCTGGACTGAGAATGCCTTGTTCTGGGTTCTTACCTTTAAGCTCGGTGTCTGGGTCTGATCCACCGTGAACCTCATCAGAATGTTGAACTGAAGGTCATTGGGGAAAGACTCTCTGGAAGAAAAGGGCACCAAGTGAGATCAGAACCACCCCAACAACATGGCTGGCAGCGGGCACAGCTGCCATGACTCTGGTTCTTACATAACCACAGCACGGCTGACCATTAATCCAAGAGTCGGCAACCAAATTCCTCGACTACAGGTCTAAGCAGAAAGCCACAGCTACAAAGCTAATGCCACCCGAGGAGCCCCTCTGAGGCAGGCAGGAGGGGGAGCAAATTTGGGGATGTGTGGCCACGGGCAAGCACAACATCAGCCCCCAGCCCAAGAGAGGCACTGCAGGTAAACTCCACCACGTCTCCCCTGTTTCGGGCGACAGAGGGAGCAGGTGGCCCCAAGAAGCAGCGTGGCTGCCATGCACACAGATGCTCACATGGTGCCTCTGGTGCAGCAGTCCAGAGTACTTCCATCTTCCACGGGTTTTTGGGTTCACCCACGTGGACATTCTCTCTGATGGTACAGATTACAACTCATCCCTCCCTTTAAGAAGCACCAATGAAAGGAACTGGATGACCTCTGAGGGACACCTAGAAGACTGCCTTACTTAAAAAGGCTGGCCCGAGGGCAGTGCTGTGCTTAGGAAGGCATCTTCTTCTGCGGAGCCACGGGGTGTGGGGTGGTCGGCAGAAGCAGAAAGAGAACTGGCTTCATTACAGACACGTGCTCACAGCCCCCTGGACGTCTGGTCTAGGAATGGGAGACAGGAAGAGGGGGCTTCGACACCTCTTTACAAAGAGCAGAGCAGGGAGCAGGTAAGAGGATCCAAGCACCAGAAACTCTATTCTGGGTCTGGTTCTCATCAGAACAATGGGAACCCTGCTGGGGGTGAGCTGGACAGAAATAAGGGAGGCCAGGCGTAGTCTGACCAGAGCTCCAGAAGGAAGCCATGGAAGTTTAGAGGTGGCATGGCCAGGAGAGAGGGGTAACTTGTAGCTGAAACTCCAGGAAAGGGACAGGAGGAAGAGTGGAGCCATCTGGAGAAAACAAGCCATCAGAGGGAGCTCCGAGCAGGGACGGAGAGACAGGCAAAGGGAGTGAGAAGGGGGAAGGACTGGCCCCTCTCTGATCTTGCTTCTCTGTTTCCTGGGGCCCCTGCCCTGCAAGGGACAGAGCCACAGGGGCGTGTGCAGGCTGAGGAGACTGGCAGTTCTGCACCGCCACTGAAGCCAAGCCAGTGCTGCCAAGGGCTGAGGGGAACAAGTCAGATTCTGGGCTCACGAAGTTGAACAGATCATGGATCAGCCTACTACAACAGAGGGCCAGTACAGATACCGCTCACCAGACCTTTAGAAAATCCCTGTTTATTACCAGAAGATGGAGAGACACGGGCTAGAGAACACGGCGAGGGGAAACTGGGACAGGCTGGATCACCGTGAAGGGGCCAACATCAGGCTGCTGGGGGTCTCCAGGGGAGCGCCCCAGGAATCTGCATGGCCCTGCACTGCTCAACATGGTCCCAGTAACTTGGCTCGAGACAGAGCTGATACAAATCCAGGAAGAACAGCACCCACACTGAAGACTGGCTCAGGACCCAAAGAGTGGACAAGCTAGCTAGAACAGCAGGCCGGACCAGAGCAATGAGATCTAATGAGATAATTATTTATTAATCCACGCGTTGGAGTTAAAAGCAAAAGGTGGGATGTATAAGGCCTGGACACCACCGTGAGTCGGCCAGGCAATGAAGCTTTTCAAAAGCTAACAGGACCTGGGGTCGTCTCAAGAGAGGCAGGGGCCTCCCAGGAAGGAGAGGAGGCTTCTTCTGGGCTCTGTCTGGGTCAGATCTTACCAAGCATTTCCAAACCCTTGGCACCAGCATCTAGGAAGGATGATGAAAAGTTGAAGAGTATTTAGAGGAAGACAGTTGGAACAGCAAGGGGCCCTCAACACGAGTTCCTTGGAGGGCCGTCATGTGGCAGGGCTGTGCTTGGCCCCCAAAGGCAGACCAGGAGCAGTGGGGAGTGGTGCACAGGCACGGCAGGGCTCGGTGGCCCTCTGAACCAGCGCAGCACGGGCTTTTCCAGAGGACTGATTCCTCTTTCTTAGAAGTTCAGAGGGGCTAGCTGGGTGATCACTGGTGGGGATCCTGGTAGGGCACAGGCTGGACCAGAAGCTTCTCTCGGATGCCTGCCCCTGTGCTGTCAGAAATCACATGGCCACCACCTGGCATTCCCACGCTTGCTGTACATCCCTTGTAAGCCACCTTTCCTACAAACTGCTGCCGGTCATGCACAGCGGCCTCTTCCCAAAAAAACTGAGTGTTAAAAGGGAAGCAGCTCAGACTTCCTAAAAGCATCGAGGGTCTTCTTTCCTTCCTGGTCAGTCTTGGGACTGTGTGCAGGCAGCATGCACAGGCACCAAGAGGCCCTTTCAGTAGGGACTGGTCTGGATGATGGGCCTGAAACTCCCCCTATGAGTGGTTGGGAGTTTCATTTAAGACGTTCTCTTCCTGCTGTAGGGCCCCCCCAAAACACCCAGCCAGTCAGAAGCAGAAGAAGAGTGAATCCCCCTTCCAGCTGTCATCTGTGATGGCTACCAGGCAGCTCCTGAATGGTCACTAGTCGGTCATTGCTCAACCCAGCTATCTGTGCTGGGCTCAATCACCTCCAACACCAGGCCCTTCCTGATCCCCCAGTTGTGCACACTTCCTCTTCCTTCTCCCCAAACACGACGTGCACTGCTAATGGGGCCTGTCCCCAGAAGAACGCAGATCTGCATGTCTTCTTGGGAACCACCATGCTGGCTGGTGGCACGGACAGGACCTCCCCACCACAGAGGCCCCATGAAGCTCCAGGGCTTACTATGGCCACAGCCCTTAACTGGGTATCCCTGCTTTTTGTCTTTCCCCTTTCCACTCTCTCCTCAACAGAGCTGACAAATGGCACCCCCTTCAAAGTTTCTGTGGCTCCCTAAAACATTCAGCACTCCAAGTGTTTCCCTATCAGATTTCGGTCCTTCTTTCCAGACTGACTGAACATTCCCCCACCCTTGCCTCTGACCCAAACTCCCTCAGGCCCAGCACAGGGTCCTAGCTGTATTTCCATTACATAAGAACATGCTAATCTCACACAAGGTGCCCCAGGCTGCCTCCTATACCTCGACTGACACCCCCCCCCCAATTAGTTCTTCCTCCCCTTCCCAATCCCCATGACTGTATCTGAGGCTGCATCTACCTCCCTGGGGCTCAGTGGTCTCATCCCCTTAGCAGAATGGAAGTACCTTAAGGACAGGGTCTGTTTCTTCTGCTTCATAAGCCCCTCTTCTTCCAGCTCTCCCCTGGCCCCTGATACCCCCTGCCTGTTCTCATGGATGCTGCTGGCTCACTTCCTCCCTTCAGTCCTGATTGCGGGGTCCCATCATTGGTGGGAGCCACTTTGTCCCCCTCTAACACTGCCAACAGAGGCATTTTTTCCCCTTCATTTTTCTGCCAGGCCCAAGCAACTGCTCAGCCCAGCTAATGAACCTACGTGCCCTTTGCCCCTCTTGCTTGGATTTCCCTGCCTGCTGGAGACCTCCTTCTCCTTCTGCTCATTGGCCTACACCACAGGCTCAAACACAGCCCTTTCTGCTCACAAGCTACCTAGGCCGGTCTGACATTTATGCCACTCCACCTCCTCCTGGCCTAAGACACATGCAATCGCTCTTTGGCCCGCACTCTGCCTTCCAGTAACGGGTATCTGCTGGCTATGCCTGGGGTTCGTGGGCTCACTTACTCCCTGTCTCCCTCTCCTCCACCTTGGGTCATTGCTGGCTCCCTCCAAGGCTCGCCTCTGTCCCCTACTGACCTTGTACCAACTTATCTATCTATGTACATGCTGCATCCCCAGTGCCTATCTTGAGCACAGGAAGAGACATGAGAAGGTATTATCCAGGACGACCATGCTTGGCATGGACCTGCTTTCTCCTGGTCTCCCCCACCAAATGCTCGCCATGGAACTGACGTTCAGCAAGCACTTGCCAGAGAACCTTCTCCATCAATGGGACTGATCTGGATTCCAGAGTTCTCTCTGAGAGGTCCAGAAGATCCCTTGAATTTTACCCTTATCCTGGAAGCCCAAGGGTTATGCTCCAAGCTGCAGAGCAGAACCCTGGGCCCCAAGCCCTGTGTCCAGAGCCGAGGTTCTTCCAGACACCCTGTTTTAGCTTAGCTCCCCATAAACTAATCTCACACCCAAGGGCCATGTTACCAAAAGTATGGGCCCTTTAGTTAAGATTAACGAACTGAACCCATTCAAATGATCTGAAATGATTTCAGAAAATTCCATCAGCAGAAGGGCTCCCTCTGGTAAGGGCCCAGAGCCCCCAGCCATGCCTGGAGGGCATTACCTGGTGACATCGAGGGCTTTCTGAACTTTGGCCTGGACAGAGCCAAGCAGATCTGCACCCATTTTCTTCAGCAACTGAGTCAGCAGCACGAAGAGCCAGTCCTGAAGGTCATCCTTATGCACCTGGAGGAAGTCCACCAGTGTTTCCAGAAACATGCTGAAGACCTACAGGCGGCAGAGATGGGGACGGTGAGGAAAGAAGATAGAGAAGAGGACACACTGACCCTCGGGACTCAACCCAAACGGAACCAGGAGGAACAAAGGAGTCAGAGGCAGACGAGGCAGTGATTGGCAGCCAAGCAGGAAAACAATCTGTCTTGCTCTCATTGGGCTCTGCGATAGAAGAGGACAAACACACGGCCCGACTGGGGCAGAGCTGGACAGTTAGCTTCTAGTCCATGCAGGATCACTCGAGAAAGGAAACCTCGCCATGATGGCTGACACACCTAAAGCCCCAGGCTGCGGCAGCCACGGACAGCCAGGGCAGGCCTTGGGTGGACGATGGGGACCCAGCCAGGTCTTCTAGCAAAGACGGCACCCTTGCCTGCCATCAGAGGCTGCTGACCAGGAGGCAACAAGGGCGTTCTGGGCTGGACAAGCTGACCCAGAAGACTTTGTGACATTCAGCTCGGCGTGGGCAAGGAGAGGGGGCCAGAAGAACACTGTCACAGACGACTGTGTACATTTAAGTACTAACTTAGTTCTCAGTCAACACTATGTAATTACCTGGCAATGACAAGAGGGAAAAGAGGCCAGTTTCAGATTTTCTAGGGTACGTGGACATTCAAGTTATTGTTGTTTTCAACCAACCCAAGGGAATGTTTAGACAGCCTCTAGACTAGCCAAACACATCAGAAAAAAACATATAATGCCCAGGATCAAATGCTGGCTAACTTCTAGGGAAGGAAACGTTCCCACTTTTTGAGATGTGGTTAAAAGCACCAGAGGGCCCCCCTCCCCCGGCATCAGGTCTGCCTGCAGAAGAGGGCCCTACCACCATGTTCCAGGCTAATAACTAATATAATATCTATAACCATTAATCCCAGTTAGGTTGAAAAATGGACACATGGTGGTGGCCGAAGGAGAAGCGGCCAAACCAGATTAAATGCAAAGTAAAAGAGGCCTTCCAGAGAATCCAGGAGTCTCCTCTCCATCATTCACCAGCCCAGAGACTGACCCATCACATGGAATCAGGGTCAGCACAGAGGTCAGTAGAGTAGCCACAATCTCACTACTTGGAAGACGGATGGAGGGGCTTTTCATTGGCTGGCCATAGACTACAACATCAACGTGGGCACGTCAGTGACTCCTCCCCTAGCGCTATAAAACCTTTCAGAGGTCCACTGCGGAGGGCCCACGAGCCAGACACTGGCCTGATCAAGCCCCAGAAGCTCTCCCAGACAATCCTGCCAGGAGATATTGGTGCGGTGTGCCTCCTCTTGGTCCTATGGTCTGGGGCTAAGGGGACAAAGGCAGGCCTTTCTGACACCCATCCTCCCAAACTGGCCTTTGCTCCAGATGCCATCCGGCCAGGGGCCAGCATGACCTGAGTTCAAATCTGGCCTCAGACAAGTACTAGCTGTGTGACCTTGGGCAAGTCCCTGTACTTCCATGTGTTTCATCCCAGGGTCAGGAGGAGAAATGCTCAGAGCTTTCTACTCTTCTGGGGCCAGGGCAATTCTCATCAGACCCCCAACTACAAGCGCCACTTTTGAAAAGGTGCTGCTGGACCCCCTGGCTTGAGAGCTCCCTTCATTCCCTTTAACAGCTTTCTTCACTGCTGCCCTGCCTGCCTTATTCCCCGCCATCCCAGCACCACATGCGGGCATGGACTTCTCGGGGATCAGGAAACAAGCATTTCTAAGTGCCTACTGTGTCCCAGGCAGTTTCTGATGCTCCTGCCACCCCCATTTCAGAGGAGGAATGGAGACAGACGGCTGTGGAGTGACCTGCCCAGAGTCCCACCACACTGTCTGCAGCCAGGGATGGGAGGGCCCACACCCATCCCTCTTCCACAGCTCTCCTCCCTCCAGGGCCTTCAGCTGATGCCCAGAGGCCAGACTATCAAGGCATTTCCCTGCCCTCACTGTCCTTCCTAAAATCAAGCACATGCCTCTGGATGGGGTCAAGGACAGAGGACTGGGGTGGACCGTCACGTCATTGTTCTCTGCTAAAGGCCCAGAGGATCTCCTGCCTCCCTGTCCTTTACTTCTGAAACAGACGGTGGGCTCCCTACTTGATTCAGCCCAGACAGAAACAAAGGGGCCACAGACCTGTCCAGAAAGCACCCTGCCGGGCTGCAGCCTAACTGACTTCCCTGTCTCATGGGATTCTTATTCATTTTGCTAGTCTGACTGAGGAAGAGGGCGGCTTGTCTCTGATGTGCCCATCGGGGCCCCTCTCTAGTGTGGTCATCTGCAGATGGATGGATGCTTCATCTCAGACAGTCCTTTGGATCAGGTTCGGAGTCCCCGAGGCTCCAAGGGCTTCTTGCCCCACACGCCTGGGTCTGAGGCCACAAGGGCTGATGGAATCAGGGATGAGGTGCACTGGCTGCTGCCCCTGTGCTGCCAGTGTAAGGGGTGCTTGACTCTGAGCGGGGCTCAAGTTCTGAGCTTTCCCACCTGGAGTCTGTGATGTTGGGGAGGCATGCATGTATGCAGGGACACCGGAGCTGCACGATTTCATCTTGGGGTAAGAAGCAAAAGGGAGAGAGCCTCAGAGCCAACCGGCCCAGCCCTGGCCATAAGGCCCAGCTGGGTTCAACGCTGCCGGCAGTCACACAGGCACCAAGGAGCTGCACCGGGGCCTGGCCGCTTTGGCACCGTCCCTCTGCCCGGTGGCAGCCTCTCCATGTGTGCTGCTGACTGAGAGGCCGCCGTGTTAGGTGTGCCAGCCATCATCACATGGAGGACACAGAACAGAACCCAATTACGTCAGTTAATTAGTAGATGAGAAAAGCAAATCTCCAAACAGACCCCATGGTTTGCATAATCGTACAGAGAGTTGCATAAACTGCAACCAGTCTGACACCGTATGAATCTTTGGGAGAGAAAAGTGAGAGAAGAAGGGTTAATGTCATTGTCATGCAGCAGAGTTAGGTTTCCAACAAATATGAACCAACTTACTCTCTACCGAGAGTCCCAACACAGGAGACAGCATGCAAAAGGAAAAGGGAAAAAAGAACACACACATTAGTGGCCATCGATGCAGAGTCCCTGTGTGGAAGAAAACAGGAAATAAAGGACCCCAGCGCCCTCCTCCCAACACCCCGCCCCCCGCACGCCCTCGAGGGCAGGGGAGGAGGGCCGGAGCCCCGCTGGGGGGAGCCCTCTGCCTATCTCTGCCACCGCCTGGAAGCTGGGGGGCCAGGAAGGAGGCTCACTGTATGTATGAAGCCCCCGACTGGCGGCCAGATAAGTGTGACGCGCTGGGGTCTGCCTGACAAAATCACCTCGAGCAGTCTTCTGAACACTGTCACTGTCATTCCCTGCTTGCTTCAAACTACTTTTGAGTCAGCCCAGCTGCGGGTCATTCCCCAGACTCTGCCAAGGCACAGGGTCCAGGCACATGTGGCCACTGCCCTTCGTCGGTCCAGTATGCCAAGAGGCAGAGAAAAGCCCATAGCTTTCCACAGGACCGATGGGCCACCTGAGCATCTGCGGGGTGTCTGTGGGCAGCACATGGGATGGAGTCTCTCACAGGGGAGCTAGTTGGAGGCAGATACCCCTCCTGCCCCATCCTGCCCGGGCCTCCAACCATTCTCAGAAGAGCCAGGCTGCTGCTGAACCCTGGTGACCTGCCGTTCCTTCCCAGGAAGCCCCATGGGGCTGGGCCTCCCCCAGCAGAGCTGGAGGTCCCTGTGTTGGCCCGCTGCTCTGCCACAGCGAGGGAAAGGAGTGGAGCTGGCTGGCAGAGCAGCGATGGTCCATGGGGTGCAGCGCACGCGCACACACACACGTCTACATATCTGTTTCTATCTACACACACACAAATACATTTGTGTTTATATGTGTATAAATGTACACTATGTATTTGTATTTTGTAGACTATATTGTGTCTACTGGGGGAGCTGGGTGGTCCAGGGTAAAGCTCTGGGCTTGGAAACAGCAAGACCTGAGCTCAAATTCTGCCAGAGACACGTGACCCTGAGCCAGTCACTCCACACCGTCTGCCTACCTGCCTCATGGTGCCTGGCGCACGGTGTGGAAGCGCCCCGTAACTGTTAGCACCGTCATCGTCACAAACAGCTCTATGTACGTCCACATGTTACACAGTATGCACATCACAAAGCCACACACACAGCATGCAGACAGGGAGGGATCTCAGCCCGGTCTCCCTAGCAGCCAGCTGACTTCTCAGGTCCCAGACGTGGGACAGTGGGATGGAGTGCTGGGCCCTGTGCACAGGTGGGGGGATTAGCTGTGCCCCAGTGCCCTCCTCTGTAACACGGGGGTTAGAACAGAGCTCACCCCGGGGCAGCCGGCGGCTCCACAAGGGGCTATCACTACGTTGGGAGCCCCCACTGATGTCCTTGTGAAGAGCAAATGGGGGCGGAGGAGGGAAGGGAGCAGGCTGGCTCACCCCGACGGTGACAGCCACCAGGAGAGGAGGGGGTCAGTGCCCCCATCTCCCTGAGCCCAAGATGGCTCGGTCCCCACAAATGAGACCCTGAAATGGGGGTGGGAGACAGCGCCTCGTCAGGGTGGCTTGGAGGACGTCAATATGGCCCCAACCATGTGGTCTGGGACTCAGAATGGCCAGACTGCCCATGACCCCTGCTGACCCCATGATGCCCAGGCTGGCCGTGGGGTGCATTAGCAGCGCCTTCCCTCTTCCTCTGCTGGCACCCTGCTCTGGCCTTCCTGCCTGGCTCAGGCCGCCTAACTCAACATGGAGCTCGATGCGGGTCAGCCATGAGCACTAGAGATGCCTGGACACAGCTTGTCCCACGTGAAACGATCAGTACACACCAACGGGGCACGGCAGGCCAAGGTCATTAGCTTTTCTCTTGACCCTCATCCCCATTCAAGAGGTAATAATAAATAAATCTCTTTTTGAAAACCAACTTTTGCTCCTGATTAAAAAAAAAAAAATCCTGCATTTCAGCCTTCTTTGGGTTGTCAAAAACCTGAAATTTTCTGCATAATCTTTGTATTAAAGAGCTTCTTCACAGAAGACAGAAGGCTGCCAGGAAGGGAGGCTGGGGATCCCCAGCGCACCCAAACTTCCACTCTGCCTGCGGAAGGGGCTCCCAGGAGGGGCTCTCGCTTCTCCTGAAAGGGTGTGTGCCTCCGGGAGAGAGGCCCAGAAGGAAGCGAATCTTCCAAGAAGGAATTTTAAAGAGGAAGTGATACGTAACCCATGAAGAGGACTTGACCAAAAGGGGCCAAACAAGTAACAACAGTGAGGGAAGCCCCCAGGGAGGAAGGCCAGAGATGGCCAGGGCCCCGTGGCCTGCTGCCTTCACTCAAAACTTTGCAAGAGCCTAAGTGATGCTTTTAATTTTCACAGCGATGACAAGACAGTTGAGGTTCCACCCCGGCCCTAATCGTCTGAATGCACACTCCCATGGGCTGTGCCAGGGACACACACACACACACACACACACACACAGCCTTGGCTCCCCCACCACATGGGCCGCACCGGCTTTCCAGCACCTGTGGAGACAAGCTAACAGGGGGAGGGGCAGCGGCGTCAGACCTACCTTGCTGTGAGGGTCAGCGAACATCCTGGTGAAAATCTCACACAGCCTTTTCAGCTCGACACGACTAGCAAAATGACAAAGCAATGGATTAATGACCAGCTCGAATTTCAAGAAGACATTTGAACCCTGCCTTCAAAAGTGTGACCAGACCAGTCACAAAAGCTGACCACCAGGCCGCACAGGGTGCACAGGGCTGTGATGGGGGAGGGGGCACCAACATAATGGTGGGGGGAGGAGGGGAGAGGACACACACGAAGGTGCTCACTTCGGCCTGGCCTATGCCCAGGGCTAGACATGGGCGGTGTCCTCCACAGGAGCCCACACCCACCTGGTCTGCACAGCCTGCCAGGCAGATTCAGCCTCCCCTTTCTTGTGGGACTGACCGTGTGCCCAGGACTAGCCAGGGCAAACCTGGACCCCTTGAGCTTGGGGTCAGTTCATCTCCAAAGGGTGGAGTCTGTTTTTACTAATATTTGAAGGTTAGACTGGCCCTTTGACTCCACTGGGCTGGACTGTTCCGCTCTTCTAGGAAATAAAAGCCAGGCCCTGCCTTTAGAGAGCACACATCATACCTGGGAGCCACAATCTGTAACAAGGCAAAAAGGGACTGGAAAGTGCCCAGGCCCCAGGACGTGGGGCCTGCAGTCAACAAGGCCTGAATTCAAATCCAGCTTCAGATCCTTTCTTCCTTCCTAGATGTGGGGCCCTGGGCAAGTCCCTTCACCACTGCCAGCCTGTTTCCCCAACTGTAAAATGGGGATAACAGCGGCCTCTCCTTCCCAGGGGCACTTGTGATATCTGCCCAGTGCTTACTACCAGTGTGTGCTGTGAGTGGTAGTGAGGGCTCAGCACCAAGAGGGACAGAGCAGAGAGCAGCTTTGGGGGGTGGGCAGGAGAGACAGAGAGAGGGGGGAGAGAGGTACAGAGAGAGAGAAAGGGGAGGGGGGGAGACAGAGAGAGAGAGAAAGGGGAGAGAGATACAGAGAGAGAGAAGGGAGAGAGACAGAGGGGGAGACAGAGACACAGAGAGGGGGAGAGAGACAGAGAGAGAGAAAGGAGAGAGACAGAGGGGGAGACAGAGACACAGAGAGGGGGAGAGAGATACAGAGAGAGAGAAAGGGAGAGAGACAGAGGGGGAGACAGAGAGGGGGAGAGAGATACAGAGAGAGAAAGGAGGGGAGGAGACAGAGAGAGAGAAAGGGGAGAGAGACACAGGGAGACAGAGAGAAAGGGGAGAGACAGAGGGGGGGGAGATAGAGAGACAGAGAGGGGGGAGAGAGATACAGAGAGAGAGAAAGGGGAGAGAGACAGAGGGGGGAGACAGAGAGACAGAGGGGGGAGAGAGATACAGAGAGAGAGAAAAGGGGGAGAGACAGAGAGGAGGGAAAGAGATACAGAGAGAGAGAAAGGGGAGAGAGACAGGGGGGAGACAGAGAGAAAGGGGAGAGAGACAGAGGGAGGAGACAGAGAGGGGGGGAGAGACAAAGACAGAGGCCCGTGTATGCCTAGGACAGGACTCTGGGGAACACACTGAGCTCAGTAAAGAGAACATGGCTGATCCCGGATCAAAGAAGGAACCAGGCGGCAAGCCCTGGCCCTTTGGCAGCTATCACTGGCGCCCACTCAGGATGGTGATGGCCAGTGGGTATCCGTGGTGCACCAACCCAGAGTGGCTGGAGGCAGGCTGAGCACATGTCCGAGGCAGGTGAAGAAGGCCCTGGCCGAGCTAGACCACCGCCCACCCGCACACCCAGGGTGCCCGCAGCCCCTGGGCTTGATGAGGCTTCTTCAAGCCCTCTCCCCTCCGGGCCCCTCACCTCAGCGTCCGCTGGCTCCGGAGCAGGCTCTGAAGGCCCAGCAGGCCTTCCTTCCTCTCTGACCAGTTGGCGCTGGCGCAGCGGTTGAGCACCTCGGCCACATCTTCTGTCTGCCGCATGTAGGTGGGGATGCTGCCGTTGCGGGAGCTGTAGGAGCGCTCGGAGCAGGCGCTTGAAGCGTCGCTGTTGGCATCGTCGTCTGAGTACATGCCTCCACCGTAGAGCTCGTACCTCCTGCGCGCTGGCTTTTTCTGGGCACAGCAGGGCTTAGTGTGAGGTGTGCAAACCAGCCATGCCCACACCACACCCCCAGGGTGCCTCCTTCCTCCCTGTTCCCTCTCTGCGAGGAGCGTGCCCAGGGCCTGGTCCATGTCCCTGCCCCCACCAGTACCGCAGGCTCACAACCGCACCATTTCTCTAAGTCCAACTGGGCCGACCCAAGAACCCTGCTCTTGGCCTTCCAAGTCAGAGGAGGAAGCAAATATAGAAAGTTTCCTCTAGAGCAGGCACCTGCGGCCTCAAGGCCACCTGTGGGCTAGGTCCTCGGGTGCAGCCCTCTGACCAAATCCAAATTTCATAGAACCCACCAAACAAAAGGATCAGCAAGGTGAAACTCGGGCTCAGTCAAAAGGCCACACACAAGGACCTAGAAGGCCACATGTGGCCTTGGGGCTGTGGCTCCCCCCACCCTGCTCTGGACCCTCTGAGAGGGGCAGAAGGAGGAGGGGAATGGTTGTGGAGCCAAGGCTATGCTGAGCTTAATCTGTGTGGGGAGAACTCTGTGAGACCTGTGGACAGAGAACCCACAAAACCTCCATAAGCTGAGACCACAAGAGCAAGCTCTGCCCCAGCACAGAGAATATGGTTCCTGAGTTTCAGTCACCGCCCGCGTAGTCTGTCACTAACGGCCCCCTTGGGTGGCAGGACTCCTGTATCTTTCCCCAATCCGCCAGTGGAGCGAGAGCAGGGCAAGAGACGTTAGCGCCCGGCTCCCATCCTGCCCACACACCCAGCATGACCTGACCACTGACGTGTCAGAGCGGGCTGAGAGCGTGGTGCGTGCACACGGCACAGAAAGACAAAGGTGGTCACAAAGGGAGAGAAAAGAGTGATTTATCTACCTTGGTCCGCATGTCTCCTAAGAGCTGAGAGCAGTGAATTATCAAAGAGAAAAATGGAGAACAGTGAGAAGACATCCCCGTGAGCCCCGGCCCCCAGGGAGGCCGGGGAGCTGCAGCAAACACCTGGCCGCTGACCCCTCCCACTCCTCAGGCTGAGCCCCCAGAAAGCATCAAAGAGCTGGTGACTGGGGGTGGCAGGACCAAGGAAACTCCTGGAAAGGTTCTGCCGTATCCTAGGACAGAGTACTCTGGGTGTGCCTGCTCTAGGACCCAATGGGACAAAGGAAGGACAGTATGAGTGCCGGAAGCACGCAAGGGAAGAGGAAACCTCACTGCCCCAAAGCGGTGACACAGTGAGAAATGGTCCGATGACGTTAGAAAAATAGTGTTTAACACCAAAATGGAACTTGTCCTTGGGGCCTGGCCCAATGGGCCTCCCCGGCAGGTCATGCCCGCTCCTGCAGGGGGACAGATGGGTCCCCAAGCACCAGAGTAGCCAGGGAAATGAGGCATATAGCTCACCAAAGCATCGGCGACAGCCTCTTCCACGTCGGAGCCCGTGTTCAGGACACGCATGGCGCTGACGGAGGATGACAGGCGGCTGGACTGACCGATCCCGTAGCCTGCCCCTGCCGTGACAGAAGGAAGCCGGGCATCACATCTGACCTGAGCCCGGGCACGGGGTTGGAAAGCGATGGGATGGACGAGGAGCAACGTGAACATGAGAGAAACAGCAATTCAAATGGAGACTCGGTGGAGAACCCTCTGGGGCAGTCTGGCACGCAAGGCAGGGCCAGTCTCACAGCGGAGCTGCCAGGCACCTGGCACAGGCGGGTTTCTCCAGCACAGGCCCGGGGCCTGACGTCATGTGAAGTGCTGTTGGCGGCACTGAGGCCGCCCTGGAGGGGATGGGAAGGAGCGAGTGCGTGTGTGTGCGTGTGTGCATGTGGAGTGTTCAAAGCAAGCACATAACAAGGACCACAAACGTACATCATGATGTTAGAAAACAACATGCAGGGGAAAACCAAGAGTCTGAACGTGACGGGACAGAAAACGAGAGGGAGCAGGGCCCCGAGAAGGCAGCGCCACACAGGACTGCTCTAGGTGGGGGTTCTCTAGCGAGGACTGGATGGAAATCAATCAATCAGGGTTTGGGGAAATGGTGGGGTGAGGTGGGGGGGATGATTCAACGGAAACGCAGTTAGAACGAAAGCAAGATGGTGGCAGAGCCAAGAGCCGAGGGTACTCATCCTTCACCTGCGGCCCCGCAGACATCGGGGGAGTAGAGGGCACCTGTCGATCTGGAGTGATGCCTGGAAGCTGGAATAACAGGACCACACAAAGCCTGCCCGTTACCACGGGAGTGGAGCAGGGGCCACACAAACAAGCCAGCCAGCTAGCGGGCTGGGGGGCCCAGGACACGCGTGGTGTGGCGCCGCCTTGGAGCAGAGGCCCTCCATCCACAGGCATGGCGAAGCAGAGCCAAAGGGGGCTTCGGATGGGGGTGAGGGAAGGCGGGCACAGAGGACGGGCAGGTGGGGAGGACAGGCTGGGGTCCAGACCCCTCCCTCCAGAGGGGCTTCCCTGAAACACCCTCCCTGCTCTCTTCTGGGCATTTCCCACAAAATCCAGGCTATGGTTCTGAAACAGATCAGGTCATCACCCTAAAAACGTTTGTTTTGAAAACAGTCGTGTGACAGACAAGGGGACAAGCACCAATTCAGGCAGTGTTCTGAACCTCCCACTGTAAAGAGAGGAAGAAACTGATTTGCTGTTTTCCCCATTAGCTGTGGGCCCCCAAAGGCCAAAAAAATAAGGCACTTTAAAAACTCCAAGCTTAAGGAAGCCTGATTCTGAAACCAAATAAAAAAAAGCAAATATGGAATTTAATTTGCCAGGAAAAAGTAGGAAATATTTTTTCACTCTACAGTCAAATTTCAGCTGAAGAATCCTCAAGCCAAATGCATTTTCTGTAGATGAGTGTCGTTCAGATGGGAATTAGATCACATTTCTCCCAGGCTCTGGGCATGGATCATGGAGCCACATGTTCCTTCAGGGCTATGGCCAGAAGGGAGAACCCTCCAAGCTTCGATGGTCCCTCTGTGGCCTGCTCCTGCCCCAGGCCTTGCCACAGAGGGCTCCAAATGAGGAAAAGGAATATGGGCTAGCAAGAGGAAGCAGTTTCTTGGCTAGGTTTGCAGAGAACTCAGGCCCTGGGCATAGTGGCTGTGGACCTGCTAGCATGCTGGGGAAGCTGCTGTTCAGGCCTGCTTAACCCTAACTCTAAACATGCCACTCCCTGCATAGCTCTCCTCCAGGTGGGTCTGAGGGGCCCAGGCCTGCCTAACCCTAACCCACCTACACCAGACCCCGGTCCTAAGCGCCTGCAGAGAGTGTCCATGTCAGGGTGATCTGGGTAAAGCAAGAAAGGAACAGAGTTAGCGCCTTCTGTAGACCCAGAAGCCAGAAAACAGCAGAGTCCAGAAGGCTCGGATGGCCGGCCCTCTTCTCTTAGAGTACGCTAGAAGGGCAACAAACCCTATTAACGACAGGACTGCAAATTCAGAAAAGCCACAGGTGCCTGGTACCCAAAGCACCAACCCCAGTCTGGCAAGAACAGGTGGCCCGCCAGGAAGATGTGAGCAGAGGAGTGGGATGCTGGTGCCTGTGAATAGGACAGGGGAGATGGGCAGCAGGATTTTAGACCCCAAGTGCCTTAGAGGAAAACTCTGCAGGGAGTGAACAGGAGCTCTGCTAAGGCCTCTCTGACTCCTGTGCAAGCTCTGTTCACACACTTCCTAACACTGTTTCCCCTCTAACTGTGATGGGAAGCAGTCATGGGGATGAGCAGACCTACGCCCTCACACGTCTGGCCCGGGGGACGCGAAGGCAATGCCTTGGGCATCCCTGCAGCTGCTTCTCTCTGGAGAGACAGCCCCAGAGCTGAGCTCCAGGTGCACCCCAGGTCCGAGCCCAAGGGATGGCAGCGCTCAGACCTCCACTCACAGTCAGAACTAGCTGGCTCCCTTGGTATGCAAGGGCCGCAGACTGGGGCCTTCACAGTGCCCTGGACACAGCACTTTGTACATTCTCCTGATCTGACTTACTAGAGGGCAGGGGAAGGCCAGAGTCATTGACTTGCTAAGGGTCATGCAGGGAGCTAAGATCCAGATGGCATTCAAGGCCTCCCTCATAGCGATACTCTGGAGAATGACAGAAATCAAGGTGGTATATCAAGGCTGATCATCCATCTGGGGCAGCAGAGGACAGGGCGGAGTCACCAGAAAATCCTGGACAACTCTGGCTTCCCTCTGCACCCACAGACAGACACGAGGGCCTCATGGGAGGTCTCTGGCCTCCTCGGGGACCTTCAGCACCGTGGGGGGACGGGAGGGGATGAGCAGCGCCCATGATGGGCCACACCCTGACGAGGCAATGGGAGACGGATGAGACGAGGTGAGAAAAGGCAGAAGGAGCCATGCCACTGAGAGGGGCTGAGGACTCACCCAGGGGCTGGAAAGAGCGGACCGGACTCGTGTCCCTGCTACTCTCCCGACTGGCCTCGCGGCTACAGCCTTGACTCACGCTGGGGCGAGGGATGCGGCTTCCTCGAGCTGAGCCCGTGGATCAGCACGAGCGGACAGAGGGACACAAGAAAAGAGACCCTTTAGTGGGTGGTTCCCTGAGGATCCTTCAAGGTGGCCTCCAACCAACTGCTGGGCTCTGTCTGCTAAGGGGAGCCCATCCCTTGGGGCCTCTGAGGGCGCCTAGAAAGGGCCCCTCGCTAAGGCACATTCTTCTCTGCCCAAGCTCTGTACGGGGAATGCCGTGTATGCTGAAAGGCAGGAAAGGCGAAACTGGACTGTTTTCAGTAAAATGCAAGGCCACTGGACAAACATTCCCATGACCAACCCAAGACAAGGCTGGCTTGGCCGGTCCAGCCTGACACTCCAACTGCTGAGTTTAGAGCTGCTTCTGAGCAAACACTGAGAAGCCATCAGATGACAGATGGGACACCCTTGGAGTCCACAGGGCCCACAAGACCCCTGGGGAAGCATGCCCACATGCAAGCCTCGACAGACCAGAGGCCGCATGAGCAAGTCTTACCTACAGAGAGGCGCGAAGGGCTGGCCTCCCGACTGCAGCCCTGGCTCCGTGGGATCTTGCTTCGTTTCTGGGCTGATGCAGGACTGACCAGCATCCTCTGAACTCCAGAGCTCACAGTAGAGAGTGCGGTGCTGGGTAAAACCCTCCCTGGTGACCCAGAACGACTGCCAGCTAAAGAGTGGAGAACAAAAGGTGAGGGGTGCACAGGGAAGAGGTGAGAGCGACCTGAAGGCAGCTTCAAAAGTAGAAGGAAACCCTGCGAGGAGCGAGATGACCTGAGAGAGAGACCAGGTGCCAACCAGAGCGTGGACTCGCCCATCGGGGGCAGGAAGCCCAGCACTCTCTGGGTGCCTCCCTAAGGTGGACACGGTGGACACAGTGCCCAGGAGCCCCGATTGTCCACGGATGCAGCCGAAAAGCTACCTCGTACCCAGATTTATGAAGCCACTCTGAGCGCTGAGGGTGGGGGGCATGTGGGGAGCTCAGAGCCTATGGAGGGAGGCACAGTCTGGCCATTCAGGAGGCTAGAGAAAGGGTGTGGGCCCTAGGGGCCTCCTACCCCCAAAGTAATCCTCACTGGAGTACACAGAGCAGAGAAGTGACCGTCCAGCCTCTGCCCAGACACCCCCAAAGAAGGGTGGTCATTCCACTCTGGGACAATTCTCCCCCTACCCCCATCTTCAAGGCCTGACCGTTGGGGCCCCAGAGTCTGAGCATTCCCCTAAAGGAAAACCCTACCAAGACCGCTCCCCCATGAGGATCCTCTTTGGCCACCTCCATGTGTCCTGTTCCTTTGGCCAGTCCAGGCCCTTCACCACCCAGGTCCTCTCTACCGCACACACTGCTCCCAATGAGGCCAGCAGGGCCTGTGCCCTACACGCATGACCAGGGCTGACCTGGTCTTGAAGGTCTGACTCAGACCTCTGCCAACAGGGCCCATGTCAGCCTAGGAAATCTGCCTCTACAACACCCAAAGTTGATCTCATTTACTCAGCCCTGTGTCCCCAGGTACCAACACCCTTCAGGATGTAAGCTGCCGTCCACTCTTAGCACTGTCTCCAAGCTCTGTGTCATCTCCAGACTGGACCAGCAAACCTTCCCGGCTGGGATTCATCTCAGGACTCATCCAATTCACCAAGAAAAATATTCAGGAGCCTCAGGTCAAACACGGCTTACCCAAGTGCTCCTCAGGAGACCTCCCATCAGGCTGACAGCAAAAAGAGGGGTCTGGCTGCCCAAAGAGGGTCGTACACTTGTGTGGGAAAGCCGCCAACCATCTCCCTAACAACTCATTAGAGAATTTCCCCAGGATCCAAGGCCAGATTCCCAGGTGGAGGGTCTGCAGACTCTCTCTCCCTCCCCTTCCAATATCCCCCCAGTTTGGGCTGTTCTGTGGCCTGACACAGCCCCACCTGTGTTCTGTGGCGTGATCAGCTGGCGCCTTTGAGACTTGAGGATCGAGTCCTTCTGGGCTCTGGACTCAAACTCTCAAGGGCACATGATGGGGCCAAAACCTCCCAGCACAGACATGATGCTGTGAGCTCATGCAACCCTCCCCACAGTTCTGGGAAGGAGGTACCAGCATGATTCCTTCCCATTCTAGAGCTGAGGAAACGGGTGGGTAGCATTGGGTCAGTGGGTGCCCAGGATGATAGCCAGGACCTGAACTCAGGTCTCCCCAGGCTCTAGGCTTGCCCGCTGGGCACGGGGGCATCCCTGATACCAAGTCCCCTTAATAACACTGGGCATCAACTTTCTGCTGCTCAGTTTTGTTCCCAAGATCATTCCCCTTGTGGAGAAAACAGATGCAAAGCATGTATGGAGCAGTCACGGCCCTCCATCTGGACCCCTGCCCCTCTACATTGGGGCAGGGGAAGAGACAGGGAGTAGGCAGGCTACTGGCAGTCTTCCCATCCCAGCTCTGGCAGGTTAATCTCCCTAGCAAATATGTCATTACCAGAACTTTCCGGCCAAGAATATGGCTGACCTGCCCTATCATCTGGTCAACTGCCCACTTCATTTTTCTCTTCCACATCCTTGGCCTTCAATTAGCACCCGGGCCACCAACTGCCCAAGAATTCCCAATTGCTGCAAAGACTTTTAAAGTTCTTTCTGGGAGTGTCACCTGAGAAGGGAAGAAAGGTCATCCCCATGGATAAGTCTGGGTCACATAGCCAGGGACACCGCCGACACTGAGCAAGGCAGAGGCCGACGCTCGGGGGTCTGGCCCTCACTGCCATGTCCCGAAGAAGCGTTTTGCACACCCTCCATCTGCATGGCTCCCCCAGTCTGTCCCAGCCATCTCCTTTTCTGGTCTGGTCCTCAGTCTGCTTCTACACTCTCCAGTGGGCCCAGACCCCACTCTTCTGAAGTCAACATGTGACCAAGTTCCCTTATCCTAACTCGTTCAGTCCCTTATAGGGTTCTCTTTCTCCCTCTTCCTTCCTTTCCTTAAAGCCTCTTCCAAATCTGAGGAAGCCGCAAAGTGCCCTTTACAAAGCCCCAGTCCCCACACCTTGGCAGCCGGCCCAAAGTTCTCTTCCCAAGTTCCCAAGGCCACCAACTGCCCCAGAATAGACAGAGGCCACGTTCCTTTTCCAACAGACTCTGCAGCATTGAAGACAAGGCCACAGCAGCCTCACGAGAAGAAAACCCACTTGTGGACAAGTTGGGCGGATTCCCCCTGAACTCAGTGATTCTGGGAAGGCTCCTCTCACAGCAGCCCCTCTGGGCAGAGGCTCTTTCAGGGAGCAGCCCCTGAGCAGGAGGACCCCCAGAGGAGTCAGAGCTTGCACATGCACACGCACACGCACACGCTCACACACATCCATGGACCCCGCCCGCCCTCACCCCCCGTGCCACAGGCACACAATGTGAGAATCTCATGGAGTCTGATGGGCACAGCCTAAGCTGGTGCAAAGCAGACAAGGGAGGCATGAAGCACAGGGCAGACAGTGTGATGTCAAGGTTCACGTTACACACAGTTCTATTCAGCAGAGACACCACCAGGCAGAAGCGTCTGGAGCTCAGGCCCACACCAAGAACAGAGCTAACATTCTCTGCTCTATGGCCCTGTGGGAGGCTGGGATGGAGGGGGTCCCCCCAGCCCACAAACAGCCCCAGGGCAGTAGGTGCGACAAGTGACAGCAGCCTTGCTTATAGTTGCAGGAAAAACATCTAAAAATCATCCCTTGGGGGGCTAAGGCTTCCATACCCGCAACTTTCCATCAACCCTAAGAACAGCAAAAAGGGGGAAAGGAAGGGAGAGTGGGAGTCCCTCCCAGCCTCATCCACAAGCCGGCTGGGAGCCAGGGCTGCTCTAGTCAGCTAAGGAACATGGGGTCACGGGGCATAGCGTTGGGGGCTGGCCCCAGGGCAACCATCCTGGAAGCATCAGGGACAGGACACCCCGCCAGAAGGATGGAGCACAAAAGATGGGGCCAGGGAGCTCGGACCAGAAGCCCAGCCTCAGACCACAGAGCAGGTTCCTCAGACCCTGTGCTCATGGAGGTCTTCCCTGACCAAGGCCTGGTAACGGCCACGAGGAGGCAGGGCCTGAGCTTCTGCTGAATAGAGCACTCTGGGAGATATGAATGGTGATGGAAAAAGGCATGCGCACATCCAGGCCACGGGTTCTTACCGCCCATGGGGTTAGCCGACTGCGATCCTTAGCGGGCGTGAAGGGGAGGGAGCAGAAGCAGAGGAGATTCAACACAAACAGCAAACGGAAAGAGGAGTGCTTCAGTCAATTCACGCTGGAGAAGAGGCCAAGATGCCGAAGCAGTCCCAATATGCAGCAGGGGCCCCCGATCCCCCAGAGCCAGTGGCCTCCACAAGATGAAGGCAGCCAACGGCACCAGAGGGACTTGTCCTTAGGGATGGTGGTGGATCCAGCCAACTGAGGCTTCAAGAATCCCCATGGGTGAGAACACGGCCAAGCAGACAGAGCCAACACAAGGGTAATAGCTGGGCTCAGTGCGAATCCCCCCATCCCTGCCCCAGAAGCCTTCTCCCTCCCCTCCCCTTTGCTTGATCTGGAGCAATAATCATGGCACACACCTGCTTTGATCCAAGAGATCTGATGGGATTTTTCTTAATAGTAATGTAAAAAACACAGAAAGAGCCAGCATTACACTCAAGTGGGAATGGAGAACAGAGACTTATGCATCAACAACTATATCGCAGCAAGGGTTATTCCTTAATGGTCAAAGAAACCAGGAAACACCCCCAACCCAGATTCTCCAGGGTAAGCTGCTGCTGGCCACAGGGCTCTTAATGCCACAGAAGGGCTCCTTCACAGGAGCAGAGCCTGAACCAAGTCTCCCCTCAGGGCCCCAGTTTCCTCCCCTGATGGGGAGCTGTCTGGGACAGGAGTCAGGGCTCCCTTCCCTGGCTTTTCTGCTGCTCTCCCTCCACTGCTCCCTCAACAAAGAAGGACAGGCACCCTTCTTTCACATCATTTGCCAGAAGGCACCAATGGGGGCTTATTTTCTGGACTGAAAAGGTCTGTGTAGACAGTGAAGTCACCAGCCTGGCTTTCCAAGGGCATCTCTGGCTCCCCAGTGTCTAGCAAGGACCTTACCCATACAGAGCAGGAGTTCTGGAGCTGAACCTAGACCATCTGATTATGTACTACTGACACCTGGTCTCTTTAGGCCCGTGGGGCAGCAGAATATACTGGGATCTATCCTATGTGTTTTCTGCTCCAGGAGATCACAGATGGTCCCCTCAGGTTTAAACTATATACAGATTTTGGATGGGGAAGCAATCAGGACTCAGTTTCCTCACCTGTATGAGGCAGTTGGTCCTGGCTGCTACCTAGAGTCTGAATTCTTATTCCAAATGCCAAAAAGGAAACCCTTCAGCCACATAAAAAGTTGGAAAGTCTCAGGCTACAGCAGGGTCTCTGTGAGCTTGTTATTTAAAAAACTGTGATAAACATGTTTCAACATAATTGACGTTTCTGAAATCCCATGTCATTACTTGAAACATCCAATACCAGGATTCTGAGAAGGGAAGCCCCAGCAGGTTCAAGACCCCAGCGTGGTGAGACATGCCTGGCTGGAGGTCAGCCCTGCTCCTGTCTCTAGACAACCCTCCCCTAGATGCCGGAGATGTGAAGGGCTGGTGGAAATCCTCTCAAGGGAAGGTGGTGGGAATACTGCCCTGAGCACCAATCACGGGAAGGAAATTTGGAATGCCATCCAAAGACCTCCACCCTTCAGGATGGCAGAGGAATTCCCTGGGGAGTTACAATTTGGGTTGTAATGACCAAGTGAATGATGAATGAATGCATTATTCGGAAAGGGCTGCAGACTTGCCCTCTTTGATCAGCAACGAGGAAAATCATGGTAATGGTGACCTCTTCTGGCAGATAGCAGGTGCTTAATAAATGTCCCCCCCAGGACCCCCACCGTGAAGAAATGGAGGCCACACATACCTGCCTGCAGTTCGAACCAGAAACAAGGTACTGTGGCAGCAGGTTCTGAGGGAGGACAAGAAGTCACCTTGTGTGTGTTCATCCTTCCACCCGTGTCAGATGATGACGATCAGCTAAGAGGAGGGGACCTTGTGACGCGGGCAAGGGAGGAGGGCCGAGAGCGGGGCGCCGAGGGGAAGGGGAGGGGTCCTGCTGATGAGCCGGCCCTAACAACACACCCACACCATACAGCAACACAGAAAAGGGACTGACACATGCACCACACCACGCCGCGCTGGGAGAGTACCTTCATTTTTGTCGGGAGATGATGGACCTAAGACACAGAACAACAACTCAGTAGGCGGCCTCTGTCCAGGAAAGAGCTCTGCCGGAGCCCACACCTCTCCTGCTAGTGCCCACCCCCCAGGCCAGAGCAAAAGAGCGATACGTACGCTGAGACTGGGAGACCATCTTCGTCCGGCTGCGCCCCCGGGAATCCGCCTTGGAGTTGGCCATGCCCACCACCGCTGTGGAAAGTTTGGACCTCATGCGACCTGAGAAAGGAAGTCTCTGTCACTGGGGCCCATGTCACCGTTCTCTACTCTCCTGGAAGCTGGCGGTGACTACCATGTGGTGCCTAGCTAAAACTGTTACTTCTCAGGTGGATTTAGGCAAATGTTTGCTGTGACCGAAAACCAAACAGAATCACGCACTGCCAAGTGCAGGCATCTGGATACCATCTCTGAAGTGGAAAAATGAAGACGACCCCCATGACAAAGGCCTACAAAGTGACGCTGGAATGGCTGAAACATCTCATTTCCATCTCTCAAATTCACAGAACTTTCTTCCTTTGCGGCACCCTGACCTCACTGCCTTACTGGCCAGCCGTGGCTATCAGACTGATACCAGCAGGCCACAATCTTTTTCTTCCTTTAGGGGAAGAGCCTGACTAGGTCAGAGACACCCTCACTAGCCCGCAGCCTGTCTTCCACTGCATGGGGTGGCAGTCCCCTGCCTACATGCTCTGGGCTCTGCCTTCTGCCAGGGTGCCCTGAGGGCTGTAACTCGGACTCTACAGGTCCCTTCCTGTGGCCCTTGACAGGAGGCCTGAGGACATCTCTTCTCAAACTTAAGAGAGTCATTGATTTTCCCCCTCAAGTCTTGGTGGGCTGTAATGGGCACCACCACCCTGTACCTTTGGGACACATATCAACTTAGAAAATGACATATTAACATTATCTACGTTTTAACATATTTTTACTTATTTTGTTAAATATTTCCCAATTACATCCTGGCTGGGTTTAGCCTGTTCTTGAGTGTGCTATAGGCCACATTCTGACTCAGACCAAATATCATAACTACCAAGGAGTACACTGGGAAGGGGCTATTCTTAGGATGCTAAAAACTGGCCAATCTCCTTTTTGCTTAAGCCACTGGGAAGCCCCACACTCCCAAGTCCCAGCACCCTGGCAAGACTGCTGACCAGAAGCCAGGGCCCAGCAATCTGCAGCTTGGGGACAGAAAACATGGGGTGCCCCTGGCTGGTGCAGGACACAGGGAAACTAGGAGAAAAAGAAACATGTGGAACTAAGAGGCAGAGGGGAGAATGTGAGAGCAGAAAGCAACAGGCCAGAGAAATGGGCTTTCTGGAAGGAGGCCAATGCCAGTAGTCTCCAGATTCCCAGCCCCCATCAAGAAGCAAGACAGACTAGGCCCTGACCGAGGGGGAGAACTAGCGCCTCCCACTGCTTCTGAGCCTCAGTGACGTCACCTCAGACAGCGGCACATGGCCCCCCAAAGTAAAGGCAGGCTTGCATTAAAGATAAAAGTAAAGCATGATGCATTTTATTGGAAAAGGCACGATGCCATCAACTCAATTTTATGCCTGATGTGGTTTAACATGTAAAACAATGATGCTTGAGTAGCCAATGGTTTCCTGGAATTCAAATGAAAATCACAGGCAAAGCGATGGCCCCTCCCCTGGAACCACACACACACACACACACACACACACACACACACACACACACACACACACACACACACACACGAAAAAGCCAGTGAGGAATTAGTATGAAACCTCTAAGAGATGTCTTAGTTTGCTTTGAAGATGAATGGGAACGTTATGATAAAGGGCTGTCTATGCTAGCAAAGATGGGGTGGAGTTCTTACCATCTTCAGAGGCTGTCCCTAAACAGGAAAAATAAAACAATGACATTTCAGCCAATTCTACAACGTTTGGGTTCAATACCTTTCAGAGAGCTGTGATACTTGGGCAAAGATGGACTGTCTACCTGAGCCATACAGGAACACTCGGGGCCCAGAGGGGCCAGCCGCTCACCCTCCTAGTGAGCCCAGCTGTGCCTGAGAATGGGGTACTCCATGTCTGAATCATGTGGATGGCAACAAAAGCCAGCAAGGTTCTGGGAGCAGACGGTGACCCTGACCCCAGAGGTGGCGTCTCCCTTGCTGACTGTGACCAGGGAGGGCATGGGGGCTGGAGTGGGGCACTCACAGCACAGCTGCCTCTCCCACCTGCCTTGGCCAGATGTGGCTGCAGACTGCACTGGTTTTCCAGTCTCTGAGCAGGGGGCTGGCTCTGACCAACTCAGGCTCAACTCCCCAAAGTGTGAGCAAGGGTCTGTTATGACCCTGCTACTAGGACCTATGCCACATCTGCAGCAGGAAAGGAGGTATGATATCAGAGGGCCCTCGTTCAAGTTAAGCAGACACTGAGAAACCAGAGCATCCCTCCTACAGTCAGCTAAGAGGCCTAAGAGTGTGCATTCTTGAGGGGTCTGCCATCTCCTAAATTCAGACTCTGAGTCAAGTTAGAAACAAGTACAATCCCCCATTTTCAAAAGAACAGCAATGGGGGCAGCAAGGCAGTGCAGTGAATAGAGCACCGGCCCTGGGGTCAGGAGGATCTGAGTTCAAATCTAGCCTCAGACACTTGACACTGTATGTCATGTACATACAACTAGCTGTATGACCTCAAGCAAGTCACATAACCCCAACTGTCCTGCCTTACCCCTCCAAAAATAAAAGTAACAAAACACCTTGGGTGGGCTACACTCACAAAGTCCCTGAATTTACAGAGGACAAGCCACCAGCTGCTCCAGAGGAGGGAGAGCTGAACTCCAAGGCCCTTCTAAGCCCAAGGACTCCGATCCATTGCCAGTCCTGGAATTATGACGAAGACTAATCGGCCTCACCCGACCTTTCTTATATGAAGTCTGACATTGTATAAAAACCCAAGGTGAATGCAAGCAGTGGAGGGCCAGCAGGCTGGGCAGGCCCAGCGTGGGCCCTGACAGGTCTCTTCCCGACCGAGGAGGGCTAGCAGGACATTCCAGAGGCAGGGACAGAAAGCAGCCACAAAGCTACCTGGCTGTCGGGCTCAAGGATCAAACAGAAGGAAGTGCTTACCATCTGTCTTGTCCGATGCATCCTCTTTGGCCAACAAGTAAGCAAAAAACAAAGGAGAGCTCGGTGGGTTAGGGGGAAGGCTTAAGATGCATGCCAGACATTTTCCTCTCGATGCTTCTCCTAACCTGGCTTCTCTTCTCCAAGGGGAGGGGAGGAGATAAGGCCTGGAGACCTACTGGGTTCCTGGCCAGGAGTAAGGCTATCAATAGTGGCACAGAGAAGCATCACTGCCTGTATGATGCCTCAGGGGCTTCTCTCCTGTCTCCTCCTAAATTCTAAACACCTTCCCCTTGGCACAGGGCTGACTTGCACCGGTGCCACTCTGAACCTCAGTGTCTTCTCCAAGATGGCCCTCTCTAGCAGAGAGGTCTGCAAGCCCTGATCCCATGGCCTCTAAATGTGAGAAGGAAGAACTTTTTCCTGGCTTGCTCTAGCGCCGGGTAACATTCCAACGCAGAGCAAATTTGAGGGAGGAATGCGAGAGGAAAACTGTTTCTAAGTCACCTGTGGCTCAGCTATGACTTTACTGTAAATAAATAAATAGGACAAAACATGGCCCTCATCAGCCATCATAACTGCACACACGTGTGCACGTGTGCACACATGTGAATGTGGGACGTCCCATTTCTCAGCAGATTCTCCAAAGGAGGGGACTCCTTGACGGGTCTTGGGAGGGGCAGGAAAGGAAGGAAAGGGAAGGAAAGCCGAGCGGTGTCAGCACCGGAGGAGAGCGGGGTCCTGAGGAGATGTGTCTGTCCTTAGACTGGACAAGGATGGAAAAAGCCAGCAAGTGAAGGGACTACTGGAGCCATGAGTGTGCCACGTGTTCCTGAAGTGCTGGCTCTGGAAATGCTCCAGGCACCCAACGCTTGGCATCCCCACCCCCAGCATGCACCCGCGGGGGACAAGGGCGGCCTTTTTAGAACCAGCACTCACTCCTTGTGCCTCCCTGACACAGAGAAACATCAACTTGATGCTGAAGGGGATGAGTGGATGGAGGCCAGAGTGGGCTTTGTAAAACTTGCACCCAAGCCAATGTACTCGCTCACCTAGAGAAGCGTAAGAGCCAGGGGTGAGAGAACCGGGGCCAAGGCGCCCGCTGCTGCCGCCACCTGCCTGCCCAGCCACATGGCGGGCCTTGGCCCCTGCAGCGGTATTCACATCGATATCACTGTGGGACCGCTGAAGGCTTCCAGGACTGCCCGTCATTTTACTGCCACTGGAAGACACTGGTGGACAAGGAAGAAAGCCACATGGTGACTGGCAGGGACAGGGGGAGGGGGCGCTCTTTAATCCCCCTCTGCTGGGCAAGATGAAGCCCCCCGCAGCGCCTCACCTCTCCCAGGGCCGGCCGAGGTGTTCCCCGTGGACCACTTGGAGGAGAACGGGCGGCTGAAAGAAGAAAGCGAGCGTGTCACTGGCGGTCAAAGCACTGCATCCGTGGCACTGAGGATCTGTGTCTCTGGCGAAGATGCCCCAGCCCTGGAGGCCCCTCACGAGCAGACCCTGGACAGGGCTTGCGAGGCTGGGGGGAGGGGCGGCGTCGTTCAGGGGCCCTATCCCTCCCAGGCACAGGCATGGCTACCACCTAGGCTGCTTCTTCCCGGGGGCAGGAGCCCCCAACTCTACCGCAGTGTCTCTTCCCACTCCTGGCCCCTTCCTCCCCCGCTACCTGCCAAGATACAGGTGTGGGTTTCCCGTTCCCTCTTCTGTCCCCCTTTCCCTGCAAGACTCCTGGAAGAGGGCTGTCTACACCTGCTGTCTCCACATCCTCACGAACCCCTGCTGGTGCCCCTCGCAGACCCAGAGAGTGAGTTATGGGATGAGAGGAACAGGGAACTCTGAAGGAAGGAAGTGTGGATGATGGTGTGGACAGATCCTGCAGCTGCTGCCCTTCCCCTTGTGGGTGGGCCCACCTTCCTGGAGGAGGGGAACCTCGGGGCAGAGGGAAGAGCCCCTAGGGGTGAGAAGAGGGCCAGGGACACCCAAGAGAAAGTCCATGTGTGGCTCTGAAGGCTGTCGCCAACAACTGAACAGCGCAGCCGGAGGGGGGAGACGGCGAAACGGCGGGAAAGGAGGCCACTCGGCATTCACGCCACATCCAGGGTTACGGCACTAGATCCTGGGAGCAAGGGCCCTGTTTAGCAGGCAAGGAAACTGAGGCAAGGAGCTGTTAAGTGGCCTGCCCACAGTCTCACAGCTAGAAGGGAGTGTCTGAGGCTGGTTCTGAACTCAGGTCTTCTGGCTCCAGGACCAGAGTAGCCCCTGGCGGCTGCCAGAAGAAACAGCAACATATGGTGGGGCCTAGAGGGCTGGGTCCCAGGGCCACACTGCACGCTGCCCACCACCCCATGGATCCCCTTGTTGGGCCCAAGGTTTCCAGCTGTGGCAAGTGACCTTGTCTGGACCTGCCCAGAGAGCCCACGATGCCAGGTGGCCCTCCTCCCCAGTGCCCATGGTGCCAGGCTCCCTCACTGGCTCATTCCCCACACTCACTTGAGGCTCTCCTGCGAGCTGGAAGAGGATCGGTCTGAGGGAGGGAGGGAGGCTGCGCTGCCTGAGTTCTTGAGGTATGTCTGGAGGCTGCGCTGGTAGGAAGGTTCCAGGGAATTATACAAGGTCTCAGCTTCACCAGGAAAATGGTTTCTGAGGCCCATGTACGTCCTAGGAGGACCAAGAGAGCAGTGGTTACCGGCTGGGCATAGGCAGCCCCGACCTCTGCCACCGCCCCTTCCCCAAGCAGAGGCATCCATCGGCACACAAGGAAGAAGCCGTGACGGGGATCACTTTATGAGGCAGCCCCTTCTGGGGGTCACACAGAGACCCTGAAACTGAGCAGAGAAGGCTCAGGGTCAGATCCGGTCAGAGGCAGGAGGAAAGGGACCCCAGACCCCAGGGGCACGAGGGAAGGGGCCCCATCTAAGAGAAACTCACTTCCGGGCTTCCACTCTGGCCTCGGCGTCCGCATCATGAATCCCCTTCTTAATTGTTTCAACCAACACAGCTGCGTGTCTGAAAGACAAACCTCTCAGGGCTTGAATGGAGGTCATACTGTGTGCACCATGGCACCACTGGGTGCCCCCTCACCTTTGGGGCCCCCAGGACCAAAATAAGAACTGTGATTCCAAGGGGAGCTTATCAGGGCCCGAGGTGTCCGCAAAAGACTGAGAAGAGGTGGCCCTTCCATAGAGGGGCACTGGCCTGGGGAGGGAAGAAAGAGGCGCCCCCAGCCAGAGCATGTGCCACCTGGTCCTGCCTTCTCTAGGTGACGCTGGGCAGGTCACCACACCACTGCCTGACTCAGATTCCCAACTATAAAATGGTGGTGCTCCCAAGAACCCCACAAGACAGCTGTAAAAACTGCTCAGCATACAGTAGGCGCTCAAAGTGCCCACAGCCTTCCCTGCCCTCCCCTTTGGCCATCACCAAGCCCCGGGCCCGGTCCCCGTCCTCCAGCAGCTCCCAAACGGACCACAACAAACAAGATGTGGGGGGAGGGAGCAGCCACCTGCCATGGGGGTCACTCCCATGGAGTGGGGTGGGGGCGTCTGATGCAAGAAATGGTAGACAAGAGCCGGGGCCCAGGAGGGAGGCAGAAGAGCCACCCCCAGTGGTGACACACTGATCAAGCAGAACCCTGTGGAGGGAGCACAGGGGCTGCCTTTACATACCTTTCCAATGAATGGGTCTGCCACTCTTGCAAGAGGAGGTCCAAAAACTCAAAGGAACGCCTGGAAAGGAGGGAATGCCAAGGCATGAGTGTGGACAGGCTGCAGCAGAGCACAGGGCCAGCAGTGTACATGCGCAGGTGTGCGCGTGCAGGGCAGCCACCGAGGACCCCCCCCCCCCCAAGGAACAGAGGATGGAGCTGCTGCCCTCCTTGTCCCCCCTTCCACATACTCACCTCCTCACCGCCACTGACTTGGAGGAACAGTTGCTGGTTATTAGCGGGATGAGCCGTGGCACATGCGTGTGCTGAAACACACAGAAATGAGCGTCAGCACTCATGGTGTGGGATTCGGGTCTGGGCAGCAGGGCGGTCATCTCTGCTGACCACCACGCCCCGCCACACTGCTGCTGTCTTTGTTGTTTGGTCGTGGCTGACTCCCTGTGGCCTCATTTGGGGTTTTCTGGGCAGAGATCCTGGAGATGTTCGCCATTCCCTTCTCCAGCTCATTTCAGAGATGAGGAAACTGAGGCGAGCTGGGTGATGTGACTTGCCCAGGGTCACCCAGCTAGCAAGTGTCTGGGGCTGGGTCAGAGCTCACAACGATGAGTCTTCCAGACCCCGGGCCTGGAGCTCTGCGTTCTACGGTACCACCTAACTGCCTGTTGGTGCACAGAAGGCCCTGAATGTTTCCCTACTGGATGTAAGTGGAGCAGCCAGGGGCCGAGGCGAGTAGCACGGGCACACACCAGGTATAGAATGAGTGGCAAGGGGGGGAAGGGGAGGTGGAGGAGGAGAGGAGAGATGCACACTGGGTTTGTGACGAGCAGCCCCCCTCCCTCAGCTCTGAGCATCACCAAGAAGCACGTACCCGGATAATGAAGCGAATCGCCGCGCAGCCAGACGTGGCCATGACTTTGGCGCTGTTGGGGACCAGGTTGAAAAGGGTAGGCACGATGGCTTCGGCGCCATGGTCAAACTTGTTGCCCAACACCGTGGAGAGATGTCTGTGAGCAGCAAGAAGGGAGAAGCAGGACGTGGGTGTGAGGATGCCGGCACGTGGCACATGCACATGTGCACACGCCAAGGTGGAGCGCCCTGAGTCCTGGGTCTGGAACTCCCCAGGTGGCCAGGGCCACCCAATGCCAAGATGCTCGGAGGTCCAGGCCCTACCCCCAACCATGCCATGGGACCTTCCACACTCCACAGCAGCTCATGGGCTAGAGGGGTCACTTCATGGCCAGGCGGGCAGCCGCAACAACAGGGAAACAGAGGTGAACTGGGGGCAAGCTGGGGTAGCCCCTAGGACGGCACCCGGGAGGGGCCAGGGAGCACTTCTAAAACAGACGAGCGCAGGAGGCCCCAGTCCTGAGGCTGGAGAGGTGGCAACTGCTGAGACAGAGGGGCCAAAGGACTGAAGGCAGCGCGCCTATCATAGCTACCCGTGTCCACCGTAACAGGGCATGGAGGGCAGGGAGCACGGATGCAATGGGGTTCCCTCTCATACTCCCTAGTGCACCTGAGGGGGCACAGAGCAGGGAGGACCCCTTCAAAGACTGATGACCACCAGCTGCCTATGGCTGGCCCCAGGATCTGGAGCCAGAAGCCCGGGCAGGTGGGCAGACACTCACGCAACAGTGATGCAGGCTTCGCGCACCACCTGGGACCGCAGATCCTTGGCAGAAAGCTTCAGGGCACCATCCAACAGGCGCAAATGCTGGAAGAAGCAGTCATACTGGGCCGCGCCAGCCAGAAGCAAGGACCGGACCTTCTTGAGCTGCAACAGAAAGACAAAGATGAGGGTGGAGGAACACCAGGGGTGGTGGGGCCTGGATGAGAGGACTGCGGCCCCACAGCCACCAAGAGACAACACGAGAATCACCAGCCCCTTCCCCAGAGCCCAGAGCAGAGCCACACAGTCTGTGGCCAGTAAGACCATCCCCTGGAGGCCAGTGGGCACCGCCAGGATTTGCATTTTACAGAGAAGACTGAGGCTCAAAGACAAGGTGACCCATGCAGGGCCCCACAGCCCTGGGCTCAGAGACCCTCTTGTTGGCACTGGTGTCTGACAGCCATATTCAGGGCAGGGTTGTGGCACCCGCCTCTGCTTTTCTCAATACACACTCCCTCAATGTTTCTCTAATTATCCCACACTATCTTTCATGGTTAGATTCCCAAAGCTGAAAGTGCTGGCACCATGATCTCAGTCAGTCAACACTACCAGGCCAGCACTGGAAGGATGTGGTCTCCCATCGGGGATTCTCGTCTTCTATAGTGGGTTCATGGGAGTGGTCGACACCGAGGCTAGCCGCTCATGAACTAGGGGATTCTGTCCTCAAGAGGACACACAATCTGGAACCCATCTCCTCTGCCCTGGACACAGGCAACTGCCTGGAATCTGAGGGTGGCAATTCTCAACACAGGACTGGAACCGAATTAAAATCAAATTGGGAAACATTTAAGAAAATAAATAAAAATGTAAGAGAGCCTGGGGAAGAACCAGGCTTCCAGCCTAGCACCCTGGGTCATCGTCCTGGAAAGCCAGCCCTGGGGAAATGCAGCTTGGGCAGCTCCTGCAGCCAGACCATGAAGGTGGCTGGGAAAAGGGAACCCTGGTCAACAGAGTCCCAGGCCCTCTGCAGTGGCTCCACATCAGGCCCTTCCATGACTCTTGCAGTGGGGAATGACCCCTACTCTGCTGCTGCCCCTCAGGACCCTGGGACCTTCCCCTCTGACCTGCAGTGGAGACCTTCCACAACTGCTGTCTCTCCCCTAGGGGGACCCTTGAGATCAGGGCCTGGCTCACTTTAACGTGTGTGTTCCCAATCCTGAGCCCAGGCCATCCTTCCTTCCCTCCCTCCTGCACTGGCCAAACACTCCCCATCTATTCCTTCTCTACTTGTTGTGGGGTATCAGATGCCTATCGAGTGCACGTGTCTAATCCCTGCTGCCAGGGCTGCTCCTGTCCCCCACCTAGAAGCTGCTTTCCAGGAAGAGGATGTTTTTGGCCCACTTTCCATCTCCTCGTATGCTCTCAGCTCCTCCACTGGCTGTTTCCACACATGTTTTCCAAGTCACTCCCAGACTATGATGGCATCTTCTGTTACTAGCTTGAACAAGTACATTCACCCTAAAGGCCCTCCCTTCCAGATCAGGTGATAGAGGCCAGGGAGGCAAGGGAAGGGACGGGAAAGGAGTCCCCTCGCCTCAGCTTCCACTGGAGTCTTCGGACGGTCAAGGCATGATGACGGCATGGCAATGGTGGGTGCCAGCCTGCAGTGTCTGGAGGCTAGGGACTTCTGCCCAGTCCCTGTGCTGCCACTGGTGTGGCCAGCCTGTGGGGGTGAAGGGGACAGCAGTGGACCCTGTGTCTCCTACCACTTCCACATAAAAGAGGAAAAATGAGCATGCAATGATGGCAAAGTAAAAGAGGCCGTGGGACAGGGTACTTACTGCATTCGCACGCTGGTCCCAGTCATGCTTGTCATCAGATAAAATTTCCCTGATTTTATTCAACGTTTCTTCAAGTTCACGACTAGAATATATCTAAAAATAAGAATCACAGAGGTAAACATTCAGGGGTTTGTCCGAAGAGAGGTCAGCCCCACTGGGGGCCGTCGGCCATCCCCTGCGCTGCACTTGTGTCTGTGGCCACCATTCTTTCGAATGGAAGCTCCCATCTTGGGTATCTCTAGGCTTGGCATGGAGTGCCATATACCAAGCATCGATAAATGCTTAATACAAAGTACAGGAAACACTGAATGACCTCAAAAGAGGTGATCTTTGGGACTCCCCCTTCTCTCTCCACCTTTCTTCCATCTTCCCTTCCTTCTTTCTCAGCTCTGGAGAGCAGAGATGGCCTGATGCTTTCTGATGCAGGAAAGGCTTAATAAATATTTTATTCATCCATTCATTTTAAGGCTTTGGAAGAGAACTGCATCATCTCTCAAACAAAAGAGAAGCATGTTCTAGAGTTTCAGAAAAAAAGTGGGGGGCAGTTTCCTCAAAAAGACTCAAGCTTTGCTCAATCTTAAGCAAACCAAGTCTACAGAAAATTCTCTTGAGTTGTTCCTCCAGAAAACGCACTGCTACATACAGCCATGAGAACATGACGCATGTGCAAGAAAATTCCAAAGAAGGTCTCCACAAGATTTCAGAATCTTGGGTGGCTAGGAGGTACAGTGAATAAAGTACTGGCTCTGGAGTCAGGAGGACCTGAGTTCAAATCTGGCCTCGGGCACTTAACACAAAACTAGCCATGTGACTTTGGACAAGTCACTTAATCCCAACTGCCCTCCAAAAAGCAAAAAAAAAAAAAAAAGATTTCAGAACCCCTACCCCAGGACAGCTCATCAGATTTTAAAGCCTATGAAATCTTCTTGAAAGCCAACTAAAATTTTATGTCTCGCCAGCCTCTCAGCAGCATAGTGTCTGGCACACAGCTGGCACTTAATAAAGGCCTGCTAAGTACCATCACTCAGCTCTGGAGTTTGCTGGGGTGAGAAAAAGAGTAAGGAAATGGAGGTCACAGGGAGCCCCAGGGATGGAGAAAGTGGACAGGAGTGGGCAGAGACCTCCCAGCAGCTGCTGCAGTGGTCCCAACCCTCAGGGGGCAGAGAGAAAGGGGTGTCTTCAAGAGGAGCCTACGATGGGTCAGGCTGACAAGGCACACGGGGCATTATGGGAACAAAGCCTCATGTAGGCTCTCTAGGTTGGGGGGACAGGTGTGAAGGGCAGGCTGGTGAAAAATGAAGATGAGAGAGTGCAAAGCCGAGGATGACTCTGATGCCGCGGTGCTGAGGAGCCAAGAGGAAGCAAGGGGTTTGCAGGAAGGCACAGTGAGTTTGAGATGCCCACTGGCAGCCAGCCCTTGATCACGTGGTGGGGGGTGATCAGTGAAGACATTAGGCAGAGGTTTTGCACGGAGATGGTCGATGCCAACACAGATGCCAAAGCAAGCAGTTAGAAGGCTCCCGGGACAGCCCCACCATGAGTGGGCATGACAAGGTCAGGCAGGCTTCCTGCGTTACTCATTACAGGGTACCCCCCCAAAGAGCCTTGTTCTACATGGGAGAGGCCTTTGCCATTCTCTTGTCCTTTGGAACACTGAGTCTGGTGTCTTTCAGCCTCTCTTCTTTGGTCATTCCAGAGCGTTCTGTATCGATAACAATAGAAGAAGGAACAAAAAAGGCTTCCATGAGACACACACACACAAGAGGGAGGCAGACAGGCCACGGTGTGCATTCTCTGCCCCAATTTTTTTTTTAAACTGCTTCCTTAGTAAAAGAAAAGCTCTGATGCAACAGGGCATACCCCCGACCACATCAAAGTGCACGAGATTCTTGGGAAGACACAGCAGCAGGACAAGCTTGGGCACGAGTCCTGTGGAGGAGGAGGTCCCTGGGGAAGCAGCCAAGGTGAGCCAGGGCAAGGCTGGCAATGGGGCACAAGCCAAAGGACTCCTTGGAGCGATGTTTTAAAGTGATGAAACGTCAAACAAACTGCTTCAAAGGAAGCCAATTAGAGTGAAGGACAATTACCAAAGTATTTTAAAATATTTTCTTTTTTTCGCCAATTACATGTAAAACCAATTAACTCTCAATTTTAAAAATGCTGAGTTCCAAATTCTCTGTCCCTGAGACAGTATGCCCTTTGTACAAGGTTATACTCGTATAATCATGAAGACTCATTTTCACATTAGTCAAGTTGTGAAAAAGACCAAAAAATCCCCTAAAATAAACCCCAAACCATGAAAGAAAAAAAGCGTGAGAACCGCCTGCTTCGCTCAGCGCTGAGACTCCCCCAGCTCTTCCTCGGGAGGTGGAGAGCACTCTCCATGCTACATCCTTCGGAGCTGCCTCGGATCGCTGCACAGCACTGCACCTTGCGGCTGTGACTGTGGCCAGTGTCCTCCCGGCTCTGCCCCACTTCACATGAGTCTTTCCAGGTCTTTGTGAAGTCAGCCTGCTATCATTTCTTACAGCACGGCAGTATTCCACCACACTCATATACCGTTACTTGTTGAGACATTCCCGGATTGACGGGCGTCCCCTCCCTTTCCAATTCTTGGCCATCACAAAAAGAGCTGCTATAAACATTGTACATGTAGGTCCTTTTCCCATTTTTATGATCTCTCTGGGACACAGACCTCGAAGTGGTTTTGTTGGACAAAGGGTACACAGTTTTATAACCTTTTGAGCCTCATTCCAAATTTCTCTTCAGAATGGTTGGATCAGTTCACAACTTCACCAATAGTGCATCCACATCCCAATTTCCCCCATCTTCTCCAAGATTTATCATTTTCCCGTTCTGTCACGTTATCTAATCTTCTAAGTGTGAGGTGGTACCTCAAAGCTATTAAAATTTCTCTCATCAACAGTGATTTAAAATATTTTTCATGACTACAGACAGCTTTTATTTCTTTGTCTGAAAACTGCCTATTCATATCCTTCAACTACTTATCAATTGGAGAATTACTGGTATTCTTCTACATAATTTAGAAATGAAACCTTTGTTAGAGACACTTGTTATAAAAACATTCCCAACTTTCTGTTTTCTTCTAATCTTGGTTGCATTTATTTATCTGTGGAAGCTCTTTTTAATTTAATATAATCAAAGTTACCCATTTTCTCTCTCATAATGCTATCTCTTGCTTGGTTATAAATTCTTCCCTTTCCCACAGAACTGACAGGTAACTATTCCTTGCTCTCCTAATTGGCTTATGGGTTCATCATATGCCCATTTTGACCTTACCTTGCCTAGCTTCTGCCATACTATCTTCCAGCTGTCCTAGCAGTTTTGTCACTAAATAATAAGTTCTTGTCCCAAAAGCTGGGATCTTTGGGTTTATCAAACGTCAGATTACTGTGATCATTTACTACTGTGTCTCATGTATATAATCAATGCCACTAATCTACCACTCTATATCTTAGCCAGTGCCAGCCTGTTTTGATGATTACTTTATAATAGTTAAGAAATCTCATCTGACTAGGTTACCTTCCTTCGCTTTCCCTCCCATTAATTCCCTTGATATTCTTGACCTTTTGTTCTTACAAATTAATTTTATTATTTTTTCTAGCTCTATCAAATAATTTTTGATAGTCTGATTGATGTGGCACCTAATAAATTCAGGCAGAACTGTCATTTTTATTATATTGGCTCAGTCTACCCATGAGCAATCGATATTTTTTCAACTGTTTAGATCTCATTTGTATGAGAAGTGTTTTGTAATTCTGTTCACATATAGTTCCTGGGTTTGTCTTGGCAAGTATTTTATATTAACTAGTTATTTTAAATGAAATTCTCCTATCTTGCTGCTGGACTTCATTGGTTATATATAAAAATGCTGATGATTTATGTGGGTTTATTTTATATCCTGCTACTTTGCTAAAGCTATTAATTATTTCAACTAGTTTTTAGTTAATTCTCTAAGTATAGCATCATACTATCTGCAAAGATTGACAGTTTTGTTTCCTCCTTGCCTCTTGTAATTTTTAATTTCCTTTTTTCTCCTATTATCATTGCCAGCATTTCTAGTACAATACTGAATAATGACGGCAACTATGGGCAGCCTTGCTTTGCCCTGATCTTTCTGGAATGGCTCCTAGCTTATCCCCATTACAGATAATGCTTCCTGATGGTTTTCTCTTGATCATTTTAAGGAAATCTCCATTTATTCTTATATTCTATAGTGGTTCTTTTGTATTTTTTTTAAAATTTTGCACTTAAATCCAAAATTTGTAAAGAAAAAAACATTGCCATGTACACAGTACACCATAAGAGTGATTCAACATAAAACAATAAATTTCCACTGTTTTCAAAGCTGCCCAGCTCGTCTTTGCTTCCATGTTGGTCTTTATTTCTTCTCTGTTGTGCACTTTTTACTTTGGTTTACTTCTGCCCCTTTGCCCCAGATAAGGCTACCATTGAGCCTGGATATACAGATATACACACATGCACACACATGTACACAGATATCTATAAACATACACATAAATACACACATACACTCATACATACATATATGTAAGGCTGTACAATGCTGGGTCAAAGGGTACAGGCAGTTTAATAACTCTTTGGGTATTGATTCCAAATCTCTCTCCAAAATGGAGAATGAAATCTCACCACTTCAACAACAATAAGTTGAGGTCCCAATTTTTCTACATCCTCTCCAACATCTGTTACTTTCCCCTCCTATCATTTTAGCCCATCTGATCCATGTGATATGATATCTTAAGGTTGTTTTAATTTGCATTTCTCTAATCAATAATGATTTATAGCCATTTTTTCATGACTACAAATTGTTTCAATTTCTTCATCGGAGAACTGCAAGTTCATATCCTTTGAGCACTTACCAAATGGGCAAAGACTTGCATTCTTATAGATTTGACAAAGCTCTTTATATATTTGAGATACGAGACCTTTATCTGAGGAACTGTCTATAAAATTTTCCTCACAGTTTTCTGCTTTCCTTCTGATCTTGGCTACATTTGTTTTATTTGTACAAAAAGTTTTTAATTCAACATAATCAAAATTATCCATTTTACATCACAACACATTCTATCTCTTGTCTGTTCGTAAATTATTCACTCATCCATAAGTCTGATAGGTAATATGTTCCATGTTCTTCAAATTTTCTCATAAAATCTCCCTTTACATCTAGGTCATGTATCCATTTTGACCTCATCTGGGTACCTGGTGTAAGATATTGGTCTATGTCCAATTTCTGCCAGACTGCTTTCAAGCTTTCCCAACATTTTAAAAATTTTATTTTTTACTAAATAATGAATTCTTATCCCTAAAACTTTACAGTTGTCAAACACTAGGTAACTGTATTTGTTTGCTGCTGTAAATCTTGTCTGCTCTGTTCCACTGATCCTTCTATTTCTTAGTACAAGATAGTTTTGATAATTACTGTCTTAGAAGATTTGGTACTACTAAAGCTCCTTCCTTTACATTTTTCCCCCAATTAGTTCCTTTGATATTCTTGACCTTTTATTCTTCCAAACAAATTTTATTAGTTTTTCTAGCTCCGTAAAATAATTTTTTGGTAATTTAATTGGGATGGCATTGAATACAGATTAATTTTGGCAAAATTATCATTTTTATTATATTGGTCCTGCCTATCTAGAACAATTAATATTTCTCCATTTACTTAACTCTGAGTTTATTTGTATATAGTTTTTTTTTATGGTTTTATTCATATTGATCCAGGGTTTGTTTGGGTAGGTGTATTCCCGGGTACTTTATACTGTCTAGTGTTATTTTAAATGGGGTAGCCCTAGCTATCTCTTCCTGCAGAATCCTGGGTAATATATAAGAATGCTGATGATTTACATGGGTTTACTTTATATCTTGCTACTTTGCAGAAATTTAGAGTTATTTCAATTAACTTTTTAGTTGAGTCGTTAGGATTTTTCAAATATATCATCTGCAAAAAGAGGTAGTTTTATTATCTCGTTCCCTATTCTGATTCTTTCAATTTCTTTTTCTTCTCTTAATACTAATGCTAGTATTTCCAATACAATACTGAATGATATTGGTACCAGTGGAATTCCTGTTTCATACCTGCTTTTACTGGAAAAGCTTCTAGCTCATCCCTATTACAAATAATGCTTGCTAATGATTTTAGGTAAATGCTTCTTACCAATTTAAGGAAAAGTTCATTTATGCCTATATTTTCAAGTCTTTTTAAGAGAAAATAGGCAGTTTAGTGTTAAAATATTTTGTTTATTGTTATTATATGATTTCTATTTTTCTCATTACTGACATAATCAATTATTAGTTTTCCTTATGTTAAGCCATCCCCACCTTCTTAGTATGAATCTCACTTGGTCATAATGTATAACTTTTGTAATATATTGTTGTAATCTTTTAGCTAGTATTTTATTTAGGTCTTTTGCATTCATATTCATTAATGAAACTGGTCTATCATTTTCTTTCTCTGTTTTTACCTGTCCTGGTTTAGGTATCAGTATCATATTTGTTTCATAAAAGGAGTTTGGTAGGACCCCTTCTTTGCCTATTATTCCAAATAACTTATTTAATATTGGAATTAACTGGTCTTTTTAAAATTCACTCACAAATTTGTCTGGTCCTGGTGCTTTTTTCTTAGGAAGTTCATGGTCTATTCAAATTTTTCTTCTTAAATAGGTTTATTTAGATATTCTATTGTCTCTTCTGCTAATCTGGGCAGTTTTAATTTTTGCAAATACCCTTCCACTTCACTTAAGTTGTTGAATTTATTGGCATGTAATGGGGCAAAATAACTCCTTAAAATTGCCTTGGTTTCTTTAGTAGTATATTTGCCCTTTTCATTACTGATACTACTAATCTGTTTTTTAAAATCATATTAATCAATGGTTTATCAATTTTATTGATTTTCCATAATACCAACTCCTAGTTTTTTGTTTTTTTATTAATTCAATGATTTTCTTACAATCAATTGTATTAATTTTACCTTTAGTTTTTAGGATTTCAAATTTAGTTGTTTAATTAAGGATTTTTAACATTCTTTTTCTAGGTTTTTTTAAAATTGTAACCCAGTTCACTGGTCTGTTCTTTCTCTTTTTTTACTGAGATAAGCACTTAGAAACAATCAGTAATTTCATTAAAGAAAATTACTAATGAAACAACATATCACAACCTATAGCATACAGCAAAGAGCAATAATCAAAGGAAAATTTATACCTCTATTACTTAGTCTTCAACCCATACATTAAGATTAGGTCGTTTAGTCTCCAGTTAAGTTCTCCTGCTGTGTTTCCATGGTCCCTTATTAATTTTTTATTGCATTGTTGTCTGTCAAGGAAGCATCTAATATTTCTGCCTTTAGCGATAAGATTTTTGTGTCCTAATATATGGTCAATATTGGTAAAGGTACTATATATTGCTGAGAAGGAGGTGTATTCCTTCCTACTTCCATTCAATTCTCTCCAGATACCTATATCTAGTGTATCTAAAATCCTATTTACTTCCTTAAATTCTTACTTATTTTTAGATTAGAATTGTCTAGTCTGAGAGGGGAAGACTAAAATCCTCTGCTATTGTAGAACTACAATTTCCACCTGTTAATTCCTTTAACTTTTCTTTTACAAGTTTAGATGCTACAGTATTTGGTGCACATTAAGTATAGCATTTAGCGCTTCATTATCCATGGTGCCTTTTATCATAATGCAGTTTCCCTGTTTATATGTTTTAATGAAATCTATTTTAGCTTTGACTTTGATATCATGATTGCTACCCCTGCTTTCTTTGCATTGGCTGAGGCACAATACATCCCACTCCAGTCCTTTATTTTAACAGTGTGTCTCTCTCATTTTTAAATGTGTTTCTTATAAGCATCATATGGTCTGATTTTTAATCCATTATGCTATCTCATTCTGCTTTATGGGCAAATCCACCCCATTCACACTTGTAATTATGACTATTTGCGTATTTCCCTCACTATGGTCCTTCTCAGTCCCTCTTTTTACCCTATTCCTCCTCTAGTTTACTTCTAACCACTCCCCTCTCAATTCCACACCCTTTTAAAGAATCTCTCACTTATCCTCTTCCTTTAGGCTCCTTTTCCTAGTTCTATCCACTCCTCTCAAGGGTTTTTAATAGGACTGTACATCAAAAGTTTTTCCTGCATCCATGAGATAATCATATGGCTTCTGTTGGTTTTGTGAATGATATGGTTGATTATACTATCATAGTTTTCCTAAGATTGAACCAGTCCTAAATTCCTGTTATAAATCCAAAATGGTCATAGTGTATATATAATCCTTCTAATATATTTCTTTATTTGTCTTGCTACTATATTATTTAAAAAAATTTTGCATCAATATTCATTAGGGAAGGGGCAGCTAGGTAACATGGTGGACAGAACACTGGCCCTGGAATCAGGAGGGCCTGACTTCAAATCTGGTCTTACACTTGACACTAACTAGCTGTGTGACCCAGGGCAAGTCACTTTACCCAATTGCCTTGCCATAAATAAAACAAACAAACTAAGGAAAATTAGTCTACAATTTTTGTTCTGTTTTCCTTGTTCCTGGCTTAGGTATCAAGTATCATATTTGTGTCATATACTGAATTTGGAAGGACAAATTCACCTAATTTTTTCCAAAGAGTTTATACAGTATTTAAATTAATTGTTCTTCAAGTGTCTGGTAAAATTCATTTGTGAATCCATTTAGCCCTGGAGATTTTTCTTTTTTAAGGGAGCTGACAGCTTGTTCAATTTTTTTTCTCCAAGATGGGTTTATTTAGGTATCCCTTTTCCTCTTCTGTTAATCTGGACAATTTATATTTTTGCAAATATTCCCTCATTTCACTTTGATTCTCAGGTTTATTGACATGCGAGTGTGCAAAATAGGTCCTAATAATTCCTTTATTTCTTTATTGTTGGTAAATTCAGTCTTTTCATTTTTGATACTGGGAATGTGGTTTTCTTTCTTTTTTAAAAAAAATGAAATTAGCCAATGGTTTATCTATTTTACTGTTGATTTTTTTTTTCATAAAAGCACATACTGGGACTATTAGTTAAATTCAATGGTTTTCTTTCAATTTTATTAATCTCACCTTTGGCTTTCAGGATTTCTAATTTGGTGTTTAACTGGAATTTTAAATGTGTTTTCTATTTTTTTTTTAAGTTACATGCCCATTTCATTGATGTGATCTTTCTCTACTTTATTGATATAAACAGTTAAGAGACTTAAAATTTACCTCAAGTACTGCTTTGGCTGCATCCCATAAATTAGGGTATGCTATCTTATAGATGTCATTCTCATCAATGAAATTTTCTTTTTTTGCTTTTCAGAGGGCAATTGGGGTTAACTAACTTGCCCAAGGTCACACAGCTAGCACATCAACGAAATTATTTTTTTTCTACGATTTGTTCTTTGACTCACTCATTCTTTACGATTAGATTATTTAGTTTCCAATTGATTTTTAATCTATGGCCCTTTATTGAATGTAATTTTTACTGCATTATGATCTGAAAAGGACACATTTACTACTTCTGCATTTATTAGGTTTTTATACATGGTCAGTTTTTGTGTAGGTGTCATGTGCTGCTGAGGAAAAGTTTTTTTTTTTCTGTCCCCATTCAATTTTCTCCAGAAGTCAGTTATATCTAACTTTTCTAAAATTTTATTTGCCTTTGTAACTTCTTTCTTGCTTATTTTTTGTCAGATTTACATAGTTTTGAAAGCACAAAGTTGAGGTCCCTATTCGTACGGTTGTATAATATGTTTCCTCCTGTCACTCAGTGACAGCTACTACCCCATTTAACACTGATATTGTCTCAATGTCTACGGAACCTTTTAGCAAGATGCAGTTGTCTTATCTCTCTTAATTAGATCTATTTTTGCTTTTGCTTTGTCTGAGATCAAGACTGCTAGTCCTGCTTTCTTCTTTTGACTTCAGTTGAAGCATAATAGATTCTGTTCTAGCCCTTTCCTTTTAATACGCATGCATCTCTCTGCTTCAATTTTTTCTTGTAAAGAACCTATTGTAGGATTCTGTTTTGTTCTGTTTTTTGCTTTTTGGAGGGGGGAATGTAGGGCTATTAGGGTTAAGTGATTTGCCTCGGCTAGTGTTAAGTTGTCTGAGGCCGGATTTGCACTCAGGTCCTCCACTGAGCCTGTGCTCTATTTACTGTGGCACCTGGCTGCCCCAGGATTCTGGTTTTTAATTCACTCTCCTACTCGTTTCTATTTTGTGGGTGAGTCCATCCCATTTATATTCACAGTTATGATTCCTTGTAATTTCCCACCATCCTATTACTCTGTTCTCTCTCTCTCCCTCCATCTTCTTCCTCACAAGTGTTTTGCTTCTGAACACCACCTCGTCCAATTTGTCCTCCTTCCCTATAGAGTAAGATAGATTTCTCTACTCAACTGTGTTGGCCAATTCTGATGAGAGTGCCATCTCCTCCCCTCCACTGCAACAGCTCTTTCATGCCTCTTTTATGTAAGAGTTGAACCCATTTTACCTCTCCATTCCTTCATCTCCCAGTGCAATTCTCTTTCTCACCTGTTAATTCTGTTTTGGGCTTTTTTCTTCCATCATCCCATCAAAGTCAAATACACTCCTTCTAACTGCCCTAATAGAACTAACATTCTTAAGAGTTATGAGTGTCATCCTCCCATGTAGGGATATAGAGTTTTACCTTATTGAATCCCATATAGATATAGATATATATATATCTATATATATATATATAGATATATATATATGTCCTCTTCCCTGTTTACCCTTTTATTTTTCTCTTGAGTCTTGTATTTGAAAGTCAAATTTTCTATTCAACTCCGGTATTTTCATTAGGAATGTCTGAAAGTCGACTATTTCACTGAATGTCCATTTCCTCTCCTAAAGGATTATACTCAGTTTTGCTGGCAGGTGATACCTGGTTATAATTCTAGTTCCTCTGCCTTTCAGTATAACCTATTCTAAGCCCTCCTAGCCTTCATTGTAGAAAACGCTAAGTCCTATTTCTTTCTGGCTGCTTGCACTATTTTCTCCTGAAAGCTCTGAAACTTGGCTGTACTATTCCTGGGAGTTTTCATTTGAGGATCTATTTTAGGGGGTGATGGGTGGATTCTTTCAGTTTCTATCTTACCCTCTAGATCCAGAACATCAGGACAGCTTTCTTAGGTAACGTCTTGAAATAGGATATCTAGTCTACTTTTTCTGATCATGGTTTTGAGGTAGTCCAAATGATTCTCCTGGATCTGTTTTCCAAGTGTGTTATTTTTCCAACAAAATATTTCACATTTTCTTCCATTTTTACATATTTTCTTTTCATTGTGCTTTACTGGAGTCCTTAGCTTCCATTTGTCCAATTCTAATTTTTAAGGAGTTGTTTTCTTTACTGAGTTTTTCTACCTCCTTTTCCCTGTGGCCAATTATACTTTTTGAAGAAGTCATTTACTTCAATGCATTTCTGTACATATTTCCCTATTTTTTTGTGCTTTTACCAAGCTATTGGCTCTATTCTTATGATTCTCTTGCTTCCTCACTCTCATTTCTTTTGCCAATTTTTCTTCTCTTTTATTTGATTTTTAAAATCCTTTCTGAGCTCTTCTAGGGCCTGAGGCCAATTTGTACTTTTTGTTTGTTTGTTTAAAAAACATTAAATTTTATTTAAAAAAAAGAAAAAGAACAAGAAAACCCTTGGATAAGCGTGATTAGAGGCTGAATATTCAGGCTGGCTTATAATATGCAACAGATGGGGAATATGAAGAACTAGATATTCCAAATTTATACATGTACTGTAATGATCAATTAGGAAAATAATAAATAGAAAGATTCCATGTATGTTAAATATTAGATAATATTAGAAGGTAAATGTAGAAACAATTAATTCCTGTTGGTTTCTCCCACCCCCAAGAGTCTGCCAGTAGTGTGTGAATTGTTCTACTCAGATTCCATCTCACCCAGAGCCATCATTTCTGGTTGCCAGCAGGGAAATTCCTTTGATGGAAGTGTGTCCTCGAAAGTATCCCTAGACATAGGCTCTTCACATTCTAGATAAGAAATTTTGATGCTGAAAATTACATATACATATACACACACACGCATGTGTGCTTGTGCATGTGTGTGTGTATATCTGCATCTATGTGTGTATGTAAACACATGTGTATTTAATATTTATATGTAAAAGAATATATTCCACTTGGAAGTATAAATGGCTAGATAGTATACATGTGTATAGTGCATATGTGTGTATCAAAAACACTGAATACTCTGATATTTACTTCTTTTGCCTCAACTTAAAAAAAATTGTTTACTGCATATTTTTTCTTTTCTAGTAAAATACAATCAGTAAATATATGTCAATTAGTTGACTGAAAAAAGTAAATCCCTCAGAATTTCACAACTCTGCCCTTATATTCCATATTTATATAGAACAAAACCTCATTTATTTGGGTGAATTGGGAGAAATATCTGATTTAGTGAAAAGTTCTACTTGGAGAATGTTCTTAAAAAAAATACAGTTCTATTATTTTCAGTTAAAGAAAAAGACTTCACATGAGGCTTAAAAAATGTTGCCTAGTGCAATTACTAAAAATGAGTTTATTATACCAATTATACAGAAATAAGTACTTTTAAACTGCTCGAGACTGTTCTTTTATAGAATTTAAATATTCTCCCTATAATCCTGTTTATGAAACTAATTTGTTTAGCCAATACATTCATTTTCCTTCAGTGAACATTTATCAAGAACTTGTCTGAATTAGTAGATTCTGGAATTAGTATTATTTTATGGTACAATTTAATTCAACTGATATTAATTGCCTTTGATGTACAAGAGCCCTTTGTAGAGGTGGAAAAACAAAGATGAAAAAATGACATTCCTACACTCAAATCATTTCCAGTCTTTTAGGAGAAAGGGCACATAGACAAATGACAATACAGATTAGAACGTGCTCACAGAATAGGAAAGAAAATCTACTTGTGCTGAATTTTAAACTAGCAACGGGCAAAAGCCTCCTAATAGTCAATGAATTTGTCCTGCGCGGCTCTGCCTCACTTAAATCCAATTTGCTCTTTGGTCAAGACATCATCCTCATGACTCCATCGGTCCTCTCTGAAGACAAAGGAAGAGCGTTGTTTCAAGTAACATTGTGCAATACCCAAAATCATTTAGCAAAGATTAGCATGTCCACAGTGCAAGGATGACTACAGCCTTCCATTCTAAAATCACTGTATGATCCATCATCTTGCCTCTCTCTTGTAGGCACATAGCAGCTTACATGTTTTCTCTGTGATTAGAATGCCCAGTGACTGGCTCACAGGAAGAAACTGGTGAACGTTTGATGACTGCTGGCATACAAATGCTGAGCATACTCTCACCTCTTCTCGACAGCACAGCTGTGTCTGGCATTCCTTATCAGGAGAATCCAATGGACACTTCTTGGAGGCTTCGGATGCAGACACCTGACACTGTTGTCCTCTTCTGAGTCTGTGTTTGGGTCTTCCCTGTCACCACAGTAATTTTCTATCATCAGGTTCTTTTTGTTTGTTTGTTTTGCTCATTTTTCCATCCTGTTCTGGGACTTTTAAAGTGCCAGGCTTCTTGAGCTAGGAGGACTGGGCCTCACAGCTGGCCTCCTGCACAAAAACCACAGCTGTGCAGACTGGCTACTGGCCTGCCACACTAGGGCTGAGCAGCTGTCATGCTGAGGTGCAGCCTGTTCCTGGCTTGCCCTAATGCCACCTGCATTAGACTGCACTTGCCTTTTATCCAAGTGAGACAGACCTTTCCTGCCAACCTGATGAAAATTGCTTCACCCCATTCTTCGGTTGGTTCTGTCGCTCCAGAATTTGTTTTGTGGTCTCATTTTATAGCTGCTTGAAGGTGAATTTGGGAGAGTCCACAGGCATCACTGACTTGCTCCGCTGTCTTCTTCACTATTTCCATTAAAAAATATTTTTCTAAAGCAATTTGATGGCCCTCCGGTTAAGAGCCACTACTGTTCTCTGGGCACATCACCTTCCTGTTTGTAAGCGGCATTACGCTGATTAAGCCTCAGCTCATTGAAAATGAGATCACTAATCACTCAAAGACTTTAATCTAATGTAGGAAAAAAACAAATCCTTGAAAACAGCCTCATGTCCAGACAGTGATACAGAGCTGCCTGAACACGCCTCAGGCCACAAAAGTGATGACAGAAAGACAAAGACACCCACAGAGAACAGACTGCAAACAAGCTCAACAATACGTGCCGTGCCAAGAGCAGAGAGAGGAACAAGAGGGGCTGGGACCGTCTTTGGGAAGCGGAAAGGCCCAAGGCCTCTGAACATCCAAGCACAGCCAGACATCAAGACTTTGTCCAGGGAGGTCACTTGGCAACCCATGATGCAGCAGCACATTCAGCAAAATACAGATGTGGAAAATGCTCAGGGAATGACCAGCACATGTCCTGGAGGAACTGTGCGGGAGGAAGACAGAACGGGTAGGTCATGGGATCTGCCACGAAGGAGGATGGAGAGGGAGCCCTGGCTCCCACAGCCACCATCTCCCGTCCCATCCAGCATGGCAGGTGGCCCTCCAGAGGCGTTGCCCCTGCACTGTCCACTGCCATCATCAGAGCCACCTTGTTTTGAAAACTTACCTGGATCACACCATCCCGTTTGTTCATTTGCCCCTTCACAGCCCATGCCCTCTGCCTCCCACCTCCTAACCCTCTTACTTCCATTCACAGCCCCACCCTTTCACCCTGGACAGATGGCTCTCACTCCCTCCCTCACAAGGCCTCTTGGTGTGGCCACAACCTCCACCTTGATGCTCCCTTCTCCCAGAAGGAAGAGAGTCTTCCTTATTTTTCCTCTTCTCACCGGTCTTGGCAGAGAGTGAGGGACACCTTCTCCCCTCCTCCCTCCAGGGTATCTCATCTACTTGGCAATCTGTCATTCTCCTCACCCACATCTGTCTAGAGACTGCAGGCCTCCCTCCCTCCTATCCCTTTTGGGCTGAAAGCCCTGATGAATGGCATGTCAAGCCTGGTCCAAGACACTAATGCTGTTTCTGGTTGCCTGGTTTCTGGTTGCCATTATCTTAACTGCTCTTCCCATTGAACTCTGGCAATAGCCCTTGCTCTCGATCCTGCCTGGATTCCTCACAGGAATCACCACTGGAGTACCAAGAACAGCAGGCCCATAAGCTGCTAGCCCTGCCTCCCTGAGCCCAGAGTTGGCAGCTGCTATGTGGTGTCTCTTCTCCTGCCACTTGCTGGCAGCTTCTTGTCTGCCAGGACATACACACTCAAAGCTCCCTACGCTACAGAAAGAACCCCCCTCCTTCCTCGTGGGATCAGGGGCCCTTCTTCCTTTCTCCCCAGGGACATTCTTTCACACACCAGCCTCCTGACACACATCTGGAGGCCCTGCTCTGTTCAGACTTTAATGCACGATGTCCCTGTTCCTGTAGGAGAGACACTCCCCATGAGAGCACGCATCTGTGACACCCTATGTGCCAGGCACTGCATTCAGAGCTGTATAACTAAGATTTCATCAGGGCTTTGCAACCACCCCAGGAGGCAGGGGCTTTCTACAGATGAGGACACTGGAGCAGAGAGTGGTGAGGGCTCTGTGCCCTAGGGTGCGCCTCAACTCCCTCAGCACTCACATTTTTACAGGAGGGAGGCCGGTCAGCACCATCTGGCTGTGGCAGATAAATGAACACTGTCCACTGAAAAGGCAGGGCAGCACAGGGAAGCCTGAGCCTCAGTTGCTTCCTCCATAGAATGGGCCTTCTGGTGCCAAAGTGACAAGGTGAGGCTCCAGTTACACCCCAAGACACTCCTGGGGGACACATATCAGTCATCTCCCTGGTTAAAGTACTCCAGTGAGAAGACATGCCAGCCCTCCCCACCACCAATGACACCCTGAGTGGCAGATCGAGCGGCCTGCCCAGGGTGACAACCAGACTCCAGAGCCAGCGCTCTGCTTGCCCCGCCAGGCTGCCCTCACAGCATTCTTGGAAAGGAGAGCCCCTGGCTTCTCCTGCTGCTGACACTGTGGGCAAGGCTGGAACCAGCAGCATGCAGGAGAATGCCGCTTGCCTGACCCCTTGGCCTCCTTCCCCTCTCAGCATCCTTCCAGGGCTCCCAACATGTCCCCAGGCCACACTGAGTCTCTCATTTCCTCCCAATTCCTTCTTCCCCAAGAACACTCCCAGAGAAAGGGAAGCACAAAGACCAGCCTACCACTGGCTACATTCCCTGAAACAAGTGTCTTAGAGAAGAAAACGTTCCTGTGTTGATGCTTATCCCACTTTATAAGAACAAAAGGGCAAATTTTAGAATCCAAAGCCAGGGCTGGATCTCCAGGGAGGTACCAAAATAAGGTGCAGAGACTTATCTGCCAGGGGCAGATGCACGGAGGTATGAACAGACACAATTTAGTTCTGAGGCTAGACCTGAGATTTTATCGGGAGGAAACGCCCTACACCGCCACAGATGAGCCCCTGGCTAGCAGGAAGGGTCCAGCTCAGGGGCACACACAGTAGCTCCAGCCACAACAAGGCTGGCCCTCTCCCTGCAACTTCAGGCCACTGCTAGGATCATGGCTATCTGGTGGGGACGCTGTGACCCAACACAAATCAATACGGACAAGATGGAGAAAACGCTCATCCTTGAATGGGGACCATCGAAGGAGACCCCAGGACAGAGAAGAGCCAAGGCAGTAGGGCCCCCAAGGGGCGAGCGACGTGTGCGGACATGAGGAAGACGTGCAGGCTGAAGCTAAGGAGTCTACTGTGGACCGGGTGGTCCAGTGAGCCAAGGCTCCCAAGAAGAGAGAAGACCAGCCGCGTGATAAAGGAAAGCTCACCTCGCCACGGGGTACAGTGAGCCACATGCACTCAGACAAAACCTGGCCAGCATCAGATGTGGACCCACAGGCCACTGACACCTTCTTGTCTGCATCCGTGTAGGGAAGTGTGGCCCAAGAGCCTTGTCACATGGCAAGATTTAAACAGCCAAATCACAGCCAGCAGGTGGCTCACAAGCTTCCCAGAGTGACCTTGATCCCTGGGTGTTGACTACAGACACTGATATGAATCCTTCACAGAAGCCCCGCTTCAAAGGGACCACCTTGTACCTGGCAAGAGAGAGTCACTGGGGTGCCACAGGCAAAAGTGGGGCTCTTCCCTGACACTCCCACCCCAGACACCAGACATCAAGCTGACGCTGCTGGGATACCCACCCAACACAAGCACAGGGGCTCACTGACTACAGAGGCAGAGCTGACCCAGAGAAAGCAGGATGGTCTCCAAGTTAGAAGTGACCCAGAAAGGAACATGGAGCTGAGCTCTGCACGATTCAGAGGGTTTGTGAGACAGAGACATGGAGAGAGACAGAGACAGACAGACACAGACAGATGCAGAGACAGAGAGATGGGTGTTATAGACCCTACCTGAACAGAAGGGACTTCTGCAAATGCTTTCATAAAGTCATCTTCATCCACAGCACCGGCACCACCTTCCTTGGATGCACCTGGGAAAAAAAGAGTGAATGTCCTTTAAAAATCCAAGACGGTGAGAGTTTAGGCCACCAGCCCAGCCCTCCCTGGCAGCTACCCGTTCGGCGCCGGCTACTCGGCTCATTCCGGCCTTCTTGCACTCCTTCCCAATATTGGATTCTCCCTTGGAGCCCTACCCGGAGGAGGCTGAGAAAGTGGCCAGTCTGGTGGCCACTCTTTAGAACCACAGAAGTAGTATGTTGTGGACACTGGCAGGTGCACAGCCAGGACAATGATATAGGTATAAGATATAAGAAATAGGTATAAGAAAATGGTATAGGATAAGGCATAGGAGGTTTCAACTGGGAGTACAGGCCAACCAGCCAGCCAACAAACACTGAGCAAATGTGTGCTGTGCCGAGTGCTAGGGATACAAGGAGAGGCCAAAGACGCTGCCCTCCCCGAGAAGCTCACCACCAAGCCGACAGCATGTACACACCAGCTCTGCCCAGGATAATTGGGAGAGGAATGCCATAGGGAAGGCTGCCTGTAGGAGGCGGGATTCTAGTTAGGGCTTTAAAAAAGGCCAGGGAGGTCAGGAGTGGAGTGGAAGAGAGAACATTCCTGGAACAAGGGAGTTAGAGAAAATGCCTGGAAGTACCAGGAGGGGAGGGTCGCTGGACAGGAGTGACTGGTGGGGTGTAAAGAAAAGAAAGCCTAGAAAGAGAGGAAGGAGCTTCAAATGCCAAGAAGAGCATTTTGTATTTGATCCTGGAGGGGGATAAGGAGTCCCTGGAGCTTTCTGAGCAGGGGAACAACATGGTCAGACCTGTGTTTTCGGAAGACCCCTTTGGTGGCTGAATGGAGGATGGACTAGTGACTGGGGCAGGTGGACCCTGCCTCTCCCAGGAGACCATGGCCACAGCCCAGGCCTGAGGGGATGAAGGTCTGCACCAGCATGGGGTGGTGACAGGTAGAAGGGACACACTGGAGATGCTCCAGAAGTGAAATCTACCAGAGATACAGCAATGGTGAAACTGACAGGCCTTGGTGCCATCTTGGACCTGGAGGCAAGACGGAGCCTGAGGCCACTCTCAACAGTAGCAGGAGGCAGGGAGGGGAGGCTCAAGGGAAGGAGTGCCAGCCTAGCACACAAGAGTGGGGGAGGCAGAAAGGGACGCAAGGCTGGAGAAATGAGGCCTAGAGTCAAAAGCCATCTCTGGCCCCTCTCGTGTGAAGTCACAGGCACAGAGGAGGCAGCCATAGGCCAGGGCTCCATCTTCCAGTGATATATTCTGACTCCCTCATCTTCCGGCTCAACCTAAGAGCCAGGAGGGGAAGCTCCAGGGCCCAGGGCTGGGTCTGCTTTCTAACCCCAGCCCCAAGGCACAAGACCACAAAAATCTATTCACCAGGCATCTGGGTGCAGCAGTACTTGTGCAGAGGCTGGGGGCTGCAGACCCAGCTGCCCAGGGCCCTGCCCAGTGGCATTGCTTTGGGGCCTTTGCCTCTGACCCACAGCAGAAGCCATCCCTGCGCTCCATCTCCCTTCTCTACCTGTATCTCCAGGGCTCAGGCCTGCACCCCACATAGAGCAGGCACTTAATAAAGACTCATGGTGACTGCAAAGAAGAACAAAGACAAGGGCCACAGACACTGTGTGACATCACAGGGAGGGGAATGCTGGGAAGTGGAGAGGACTCCAAGACAGATGCCTGGCAGATCACGCCCAGGCATGGGGAAGCCCTACCACCGCCGCAGGCAGCCTCAGAGGGAGCATGCAGCCACAGCCCCTGCCTCCGCTCAGTCACCAAGTGCTGACCCATCCTCTGAGGACGACGGTGAACACCACGCAAGCCGCAGACTCAGCCCTAGAAGGGCTTCTGGGTGACCAAGGGTTCAAGAGAAGAGCACCGAGAAGGGTAGGGAGCAGTGCTGGACTCCCAGGCTGGGCCCTTGTCCACTGTCAGAAGAAAGAGGCAGAAGGCCAGGAAGATGGTGAGGAGGGAAGGCCCTTCGGAGCAGTGTGGAGAAAAGAGGAGCTGCAGATGTGGGAGGGGATGGCGAGGGGACAATGTGGCTGCTGTCACGGCACAAGCACCACGGCTACAGGGGGAGAGCTATGTCACCCCAGTGGCCTGGAGAAGGCCCCTCCCTGACCAGCCCCAGACGGCCCTGGCATCGGCAGGACCTTCCCCTCCCACCTCTCCCAGCCCTGGTAAGAGAGGAGAGCAGTTCACAAGAGTGCACTCCCAGAAACCGCCAAGGCGAGAGACAGGGAAACCAAATGGACCAGGGAAGGCCATTAGCTCCTCCACGATGTCCGCAATGGGACGGGCTGGGGTGCCGAGCAGAGGACAACATGGAGCTGGCCCCTAAGTCTGCCAGCTACATGTGGCAGAGTCAGGCGCCACCACGCCCCCAGGGCCCCCCAGGCTGAGGTACTCCCTCTCACCCCCCTCAGCCACCAGAATGGAAGCTCCTGGAGGGCAGGGATTCCACCTGCACTGACACTCCCAGAGCGTTTGAGTACAGAGGAAGCACTTAACAAAAGCTGGCTGAGAGTGGCCCCACCCTGGGGCGCCCGGCCAGGGTTTGTGGGGGAAGGGGAGCAAGGCCAGAGCTGTGTCAAAGTTGCAGGAGGCAGACTCTAACACCAGGGACTCTGGCCAAGGACAAGGCCCCTGCCCGACTGATTGCACACTGACTGCGGGCCACATGCTGTGCCAAGCCCTTCACAAACACCATCCCATGTGAAGCTCATGACACCCCTGAAAGGTGGTGCTGTTGGGATCCCTGTCCATTTTAAAGATGAGGAAACTGAAGCAGACAGATTAAGTGGCTCGCCCAGGGTCAGCAGGTAGGGAACCAGACACTGAGGGTCTCAGGCTGCACTGGAGCTCAGGAGTCCTGACTCCCCACCCAGGGCGCTGCCCTTTTCGTCCCAAAGTGCGGCAGGAGGAGGAGTGCCAGGCAGCAGGAGACACAGCCGGGCAGAGTCTGGCCCTCCCCAAATCTGAACATGGAAACTAGAGGCAGGGGTGGGGGGGGAGTGAACTCCAGAAAGCATCAGAGCCTAGAGAGGGGACAGGCTGAGGAAGACCCACAAGAGGAGGCGGAGAGGTCCACGGACCACAGAGAATGGCCAAGAGTGGGCAGGAGGGCACAAAGAAAGAGAGCAAAAGGGAAATGTTACCTCTTGGGGGAAAAAATGAGCTTAAAACAGAAAGTGGGAAACCTGACCCCAAGGGACTCTCTGGAAAAGAACAGAGGAAACAGAATTCAATGACGTTGCGACACAGGAAAATTATAATAAGGCCGAGTGACTAGGAAAAATAAAAGGCTCTGCTATGAGAGATGGAACTGGATCAGAGGTCAAGGAGAGATCCCTTGAGAATCACTGGACGCCCCAAAAACAGCAGTGACCAAACTCCAAGGCTCTGGGCACCACAACTCAAGAAGTCATAAAAAGCCCACTGATGGATCATCACCTCCTGAAAGAAACCCTGCATTGAAAACCCTGAGGAATGTCATAGACAAAGTGGGAGGTTCCAAGTCCAAGAAGAGATGGCCTGCTAGAGGAGGGGGCTCCTGCTGCTGGCCATTCCAGGTCCCAAAACCTGAGGGAGGGCCTCTCCAGTGACCATGCCACCCTGCGGAGAAAGGAAGCAGGAAGGACTGGAGGGCACAAGCTGGAGGGTCACCGGAGGACCTGCAGGGGAATGGATTCTACTTCAAGTGAATTCTAAAGATACAGGAGTTTGAATTAAAGGCAACAATGAAGTCACATCAATCCTGCCGACAGCACGTCTCCCCCGCAAGGAGAAGGCAGAAGAAGACGGCTCCCCCCAGTCCCTGGCAGAAGCACTAAATGGCCAGGAATGTCAGGGCTTATCCATGAGCTCGGTAGTTGTTTACAGGTTTCCACTCTCTTCTCCATCTTTGCTGAAGGCATGCCTTTGGTCGTAGAGAAGGGAAGACAAAGCAAAAGCAAAGGCTACCAGTGAAAATCTACCAGTAAGAATCGCCAATGGGATCCGAAGAGCAGAATGCCTAGGCACTGGGAGAAGAACAAATGACCGAAGGAAGAAAGACACTGAGGCTTTAAGGAGCCCCTTCAGAGAGATGGGGCTGGCACAAGGAGCAAGAAAGAGAGGAACAGAAATGGAGGGAGGTTCATCAGTTGGGGGCAATCACTAAGCAGGAATAGAAAGGAATATACACACTCTCACTAGCACATGGCAATCTGGAAGCAAAAAAAAAAGAAAACTCACATCTAGGGAATAAAAACCTCTAACAAATACACGAAAGCAGAAACACAGAACAACTCCTTACTGGCCACAATCCCAGGTAAATGGCAATTATCACTGAAAAGAGCATTTGAAAAAAGAAGTCACACAAATGCACACTTAACACTTTATTCATAGAGAATTTTGAGTAAAACAACAAGTCTTAGAAATAACAACCTATTAAAATTCTGGGATGTGAGCAAAGCACCCCAAATGCTTTGGGAAAATGTATACCTAACCTGCTTCATGATTCTTGATTGTCCAGACCCCCCTCTGTGCTAGCCTTCCCGGCACCCTCCTGGGCCTGCTAAAACTCCAGACTGACTGCCTCGAGCCTCACCTGCTCCTCTGCCTTCCAGTCTGGTCACAATCTAACCCATCATGCTCCATCCTGAACCCCATGCAGTCAGAGCATACAACCCAGTCGGGCACCTTGCTCCCACTGTCCCCAAAGCTCCCCATGCTTGCCATGGGATTCTGTGCAGTGCTGGCCACTACAAACCTTCCTCTCTGACTCCTACCCAGGACTCTGCCCCACTGGCCTCCCTTTGCTCCTCCCTAGCTGCACTGAGCTCATCAGCCACATCCTGGCCCCCTGCCAGTTGCCCCCTCTCCTCCTTGGAGGGTCACTCAATCCATCTCTACCTCCCACTCAAGACCTGGCTCTCAATTTCCCCTTCTTGCATAGCTCCTGGCCTCACACTGAGGGACTTTAACATACCAAGTGAGCTGAACTCTGTTCCCATTCTACTGACAAGTCCACAAGTACTGAGACAAAGGTCAGCTGTGATTTTCCAAGCCAACTTCCCCAAGTACAGAGCTCCTCCATCAGTGAGCTCCAGAGCCTCCCTGTGGTCCACGGGACCGAAGACAGAACCCTCTGGCCAACTCTCCATGCATCTATCTCCCAATGCCACACTTCGTCTGTCTCCTCACCTCCTGTAGGAAGCCTTGCTTGGGGTCTTCCTTCCAAGAGAACCTCCCATGTACCCCTCACAGATAATCTTTTCTTGTCCTCATACAATCTTGGGGGCAGGGGGCACCCTCACTCCCATTTTACAAGTTAGGAAACTGAGGCCAGCAGCAGTACAGTCATTCCTCAGTTGCCTTTGTCAGAAGGAGAGCTTTGCTTATATATCTGGAAAGAGACTGGAGAACCTTATAAAAGATTTGGATAAGTCGAGTCCTGGAGGCCGCAGGAAGCCACAAGGGTCAGCAAGAGCTACCCAAACCCCCCACAACTGTGGCTGGGAGGCCAGATGATGTTAGTGGTCCTCTGAAGTCATTTGACAGACCCAAGCCTGGTGTCAGAGCAGAAAAGGAGATGAGGCTGGCCTGGCCTACTCTGGGAGGAGCCCAGTGTCTCTCTCAGGAGGCTCATGGGCCCTCTCTCAAAGGAGCTCCTGCAGAATTTTCCCAAGACTCCAGGGAGAGGCCCTCTGGACTGCTGTTCCCAGAGTCAGCTCTCTGCTATTTTCCAGGTCATTCATGTGGCCCCTTTACTCTGGGCACTGTCCATCAGTATGGCCACTGTGGAAAGGAATTTGGAGCAAAGTAGGGAACCCAGCCCTAACACCTTTCCCATTCTCCAGGCTGGTCCTTCCTGAGCCAGTGCTCCTAGCCTTCTCGCTGCCCTGGGAACCCAACTGTGGCATCTACACAGGCTGAGAAATGCAGGCACAAGCCAAGAAGACACACTCCCCCTTTCACTGTTTTGCTGAGTCAAGAGAAAGAGACCAAGGAGTGGATCTTCGGGTGACGTGGTGGGGGACAGTCAGCAATGACACGGAGACAGCAACAACAGAGTCCACGGGGCTCCTGAGGAGAGGGACGCTGTCCTCCAAGCTCATCTACCAAGCACACACAACACCTGGGAGTAAGCTGGCCATGGGCCCCTCATGCCTCTATACAGCTTCAATCACAAAAAAAATCTTTAAGGAAGCAAAGGGTTGGAGGCAGAGAAAAGGAAAAGACTCTCCCCAAGTCTCCTCTGAACAACTTTAAAGAAGGCCTCCACGAGAATTCTGGAGTGGCAGAAGCCACGAATGGACAGGGTAAAGCCATCTGCTGGTCTGAGACAACTAGGAAGGTGGGCAGGAAAGGTCAGTCCCAGCGGGGTCAGAGAAGGACAGACCAGGCCCAGCAAACAAGCAGCAGCTCTTGGGGCTGGCAGCAGCACCTGCTTCCAGAGCTCTCAGTGCAGGGCTCAGAAGGGGATTACAGAGGCTGATTGGCTGGCAGTGGGGGCAGCACTGCAGCATGTGGGGTGCAGTCTGGGATCACAGTCCTAAGCACACTGGAGTTTGTGGTTGCAGGGAAGCAGGAACCCTAGTCCCATGTCCAGGGCAGAAAAGAGACACACCTGTCCTTATATCACTCGACCCTAGAAGGACTGAACTAGCTCTGAACACAACTACACAAACCACCTGAAGCTTGGGACAGTGCTTCCCTCCAACATGGAACAGAGCCCAACTGTAAGATGAAGTTAAATAAACAGGTTGGAGAAATGAGCAAACATTTGTATCAGGCTAAAAAAATTCCTGGAAGAGTTCAGAAAGGATTTTTTTTTTTAAAGCAAGTGGGGTTAAGTAACTTGCTCAAGGTTACACGGCTAGTCATTTGATTTATGTGTGGGTGCTCATTTTCTGAGGCCGGATCTGATCTCGGGTCATCCAAACTCCGAGGCCGGCATTCTTACTCACTACGCCACCTAGCCGCCCCTTTAGGGCAATTGGGGTTAAGTAACTTGCCCAAGGTTACACGGCTAGGTTTTTTTTTGTTTGTGCGGATTAAGTGTCGGAGGCCGGCTCCGAACTCAGGTCCTTCTGGTTCCAGGGCCGGCGCTCTATTCACTGCGCCACCTAGCCGCCCCCAGAAAGGATTTTTAAACTCAAGAGACTAGGGGCGGCTAGGTGGCACAGTGAATAGTGCACCGGCCCTTCAGCCTCAGACACTTAACACTTACTACCTGTGTGACCTTGAGCAAGTCACTTAACCCCAATTGCCCTGCCTTTCCCGTCTCCAAAAAAAGCAAAAAAATAAAATAAAATAAAAAATAAACTCACGAGGCAGACAAAAATTGGGAACAGAAATCAGTGACACAAAAAATAATGAAAAGAAAAAGACAAGTCAACAGCTCGATAAAGAATGAACACAAAAAAATGCTGAAGAAAATAAAATCTTAAAAAACAGAACAGGCCAAATGGCAAAAGGAGGCACAAACGGAGAATACCTAAAAACAGAGAATGCCTAAAAACGCAGAACCAGGTGGAGAGGAGACAGAAAAAGTCAACAAAGAAGATAATTATTTAAAAATTTAAACTGAGCAAGTGGAAGTAAATGGAAAGGAAACCTCAAGAAGGTGTGAAACAAACCAAAAGAGTGAAAAAACACAAGAAAATGTGAAATATCTCGCTGGAAAAACAACTGATCAGGAGAGAGAATTTAAGAATTATTATTGAAGTACCTGAAAACTAAGATAAATAAAGACAGCCTAGACAGCCTATTTCAAGAAATTATCTAGGAGGATGGAACCAGAGGGATCCACCCATCCCCTCCTAAAAGAGATTCCAAAACAAAAACTCCCAGAAATAGGAGCCAAATCCCAGGGTTCTAAGTCAGGGTGAAAATACTGTAAGCAGCCAGAAAGAAACAATCCTAACACCAGGGAGCCACAGTCAGAACGACCAGGATCCAGCAGCTTCTACATTAAAGGATCAGAGGACTTTAAATAGGATGTTCTGGAGGGCAAAGGAGCTGGGATTACAACCAGACCCCATCACCCGCCAGCAGAACTGAGTATAATCCTTCAGGGGATAAAATGGACATCCAATGAAATGGAGGACTTTTAAGCATTCCTGATGAAAAGCCCAGAACTGGAACAGAAAATCTAGCTTTCAAATACAAGACTCAAGAGAAGCACAAGAAGGTGAGCAGGAAAAAGAAAATATAAGAAATTCAGTGGGGTTAAATTTACATTTCTGCCTGGGAGACAACACTTATAAGTCCTAAGAACTTTCTCATTATTAGGGCACTTAGAGGTATATAGACTGAGGGCATGGGTATGGGTTGAATATGATGGGATGATATCTAAAAAAATAAAATGAAGGGGTGAGAAAGGAATGCACTGGGAGAAGGAAGAAAGCAGAGGGAGAATGTGGCAAGCTGTGCCACACCAAAGAGTTTTTCATACTGCAGGGAAGATGAGAGAGGCAGGCAGGAGCACGTGACCCTTACTTTCATCAGAATGGGTTCAAAGAGGGAGTAACATACACAGTCAGGAACAGAAATTCATCTTACCCTACAGGAAAGCAGCAGGGGACAGGGATAAGTGGAGTGGGAAGGAATAATAGAAGGGAGGGCAGATTGGGGGAGGCCATAGTCAGAAACAAAATATTTTGGAGAATGGACAGGATAAAAGGAAACAGAATAAGATAAACGGGAAGAAAAAAGATTGCCTTCTTTGGAAAGAAAAAACAGGGTGGTGGCAAATATATAGTAATCATAAATGTGAAAAAAAATTTACAGTAAGTATTTGATAAAGGCCTCATTTCTGCACAGAGAACTGAATCAAATTTACAAGAATACAAGTCATTCTTCAACTGGTAAATGGTCAGAGAATATGAACAGGCAGTTTTCATAAAAAGTAATTAAACAGGGGGGTGGAGCCAAGATGGCGGAGTAGAAACAGCTCCTCCAAGCCACTCTGCCCCCAGATTCCCCCAAACAATGTAAAAGGGGACTCTGAACAACTTCTGGAGCCCCAGCACCCACAGAACGACAAAGAGAAGCTAACCTCCCGCTGAGGACAGCCCAGCAGCCCTGCAGGAAGGACCAGCGCAGCGGTCTGGGAGCCAAGCGGAGCCCAGGTCCGCGTGAGCTGAGGTTTTAGCCCCAGGGCGGCAGGGCCAGCAGCCGGCTGGAGGAACCCCAGAACACCAGCAGCTGTGGAGACTCCAGAATTATCAACATAGACATGTCTAGGACAAAGTGAGAGGTTAAGTGTCCTATGGACTTTGGGACCAGTATTTGGGGAATGCGTCGGCTCCCTCCCCTGGGGGCTAGAAGCCACTGAGGAGACACGCCATTTTGTAGTTTTCAGAGGCAGCTCCAGCTCTCGGCCTCCAAATTGTGGGGAGATCCAGCGATCAGTCTTGGGGGGTAATCGCTCTTGCTTTAACCTCCCTGGATCTGGATTGTGATCTAGGGTGGAAGTCGTGGGTGGGTTTACAGCTTGCCAGAAACGGAAGTTACCCCCCACATGTTCGGGACGAAAATTCCGCTATCTGGCCTTAAAGCCATAGTGTGGCAACAAGCCCAAAAGTCAAGCAATTAAGTGGCAACATGCCAAGGCAAAGGAAACAGAAAAATGCAACCCTAGACTCCTATTTTGGGGGAATAGAGCGGGAAAAGGACTGTGAGGTCAGAAGTCCTGCTCCAAAAGCCCCAGGGGAAAACATGAGTGGGTTGCAGGCCATAGAGGACCTTAAGAAGGACTTTAAAATCAAATAAGAGAAGTGGAGGAAAAATTAGAAAGAGAAATGAGAAGGATGCAGGAAAAGTATGAAATGAGGGTCAACAGCCTGACTGAGGAAAACAACACCTTAAAAAATAGACTAGTTCAAATGGCAAAGGAGGCCCAAAAGGGCAATGAGGAGAAGAATGCCTTAAAAGGTTGAATTTGCCAGATGGAAAAAGAATCTCAAAAGTTCACTGAGGAGATTCATTCCTTCAGAGTTAGACTGGAGCAAATGGAAGCTAGTGACTTTATGAGAAATCAAGATGCTGTTAAGCACATCCAAACAAATGAAAGATTAGAAGGCAATGTGAAATATCTCATGGGAAAAACCATTGACCTGGAAAATAGATCCAGGAGAAACAATTTTAAAATTATTGGACTACCTGAAAGCCATGATCAAAGAAAGAACCTAGAAATCACCCTTCAAGAAATTCTCAAGGAAAACTGCCCTGATGTTTTGGCAAAATAGAGGTTGAAAGAATTCACCGATCACCTCCTGAAAAAGATCCCAAAAAGAAAACTCCTAGAAATATGATAGCCGGGCTCCAGAATCCCCAGATTAAGGAGAAAATACTATAAGCAGCCAGGAAGAAACAATTTCAATATTGTGGAAACACAATCAGAATAGGCCAGGACCTGGCAGCTTCTACACTGAGGGATTGAGGGGCATGGAATATGATATTCCAGAGGGCAAAAGAGCTGGGAATGAACCCAAGGGTCACCTACCCAGCAAAACTGAGTATTTTGTTTCAGGGGGAAATATGGTCATTCAGTGGAATAGAGGACTTTCAAGCATTCTTGAGGAAAAAACCAGAATTGAATAGAAAATCTGACATCCAGACACAAGAAGGAAGAGATGCCTGAGAAGGTAATCAGGGAAAAGAAATCAAAAGGAACTTATCAAAGTTGAACTATTTACATTCCTATATGGGAAAGCAATAACTGTGACTGATGATATCTTTCTCACTATGAAAATAATGGAAGAAGGGGGGTGTGGTCATATGAATACATATGTGAGTGTGTGTGTATATGGTTACAGTTATATATGGTTAGAGGGCATAGGTTGAATTTGTTGGGAAGGGAGAATACTCAAGGGATAAAATTATGAGGTGAGAGAGGAAAGTGGCAAGAGGAGATGGGGAGAGACAGGGTAGGGTAAACTATCCCATGTAGAAGAAGCAAGGGGAAGTGGTTGCAAAAGAGGGGGAGAATAAGGAAGGCTAAAAAGGCAAAACCACATTCACATTGAATTTGGTTCAGGGAGAAAATGACATACATACTAAATGGGATATCTCAACCTGCAGCAGGATAGGGGGAAGGGGGATGGGAGGAGGGATGATGGATGGGAGGGCATCCTTGGGGTGAGGGGAGGTTGGAAGTACCCACTATAAAAGAGGGACAGGATCATGTAGGGAATGGACCAGGTGGGGGGTGGGATGAGTGGGAGGGAATTATAAGCAGCCCTGTACAATATATCTACTATGATAATGTTTTGCATAGCTAGACATGTACGGCATATACTGAATTACTTATCTCCCAAGAGGGAATGGGTGACAAGGGAGGAAGGAAATGAATATGAAATTTGAGGTCATAACATTAAATGTTTCAAATATATATAAATACTATTATTAATACTCTTTTGCTTGTAATAGGGAGATAAGATGTGCAGGCATTGGGATACAAAGACTCACCTTCCTCTAATGGAAAAGTCGATGGGGGTATGGGAGAAGGTATGGGAGAGAGCAGAGTGGAGGAAGCGATATCTTGTGGGATTACTGTTCTGGGAGGTTGGGTAGGGGAATAATGGGGGGAAAATGATTGTAACTCAAAATCTGGCGGAAATGAATGATGTAAAACAGAAGTTAATAAAGCATTTGTTTAAAAAAAAAAAAAGAGGGCGGAGTAGAAAAAGCATTTCAAAATCATGTAAAAGGGGACTCTGAACAACTTCTGGAGCTCCAGCACCCATAGAACAACACAGAGAAGCTAACCTCCCGCTGAGGATAGACCAGGCCCACAGTTTTAGCCTCAGGGCAGTCGGGCCAGCAGCCAGCTGGAAGGGCCCCAGATCACCAGCTGCGGTGGCGATTCCAGAATTATCAGCACAGACATGCCTAGGACAAAGTGAGAGGTTAGTGCCCTATGGACTTTGGGACCAGTATTTGGGGAACACATTGGCTTCCTCCCCTGGGGGCGAAAAGCAGCTGAGGAGACTCGGCACAGACTCCATTTTGCAGCTTCAGTGGCAGCTTCAGCTCCTGGCCTGAGAACTGTAGGGAGATTCAGAGATCAGTCTGGGGGGGGGGGGGTAATTGCTCTTGCTTTAACCTCCCTGGATCTGGATTGCAGTCTGGCGGGGAGGTCTGGTGTGGCTATCCAACTTGCCAGTACCGGAAGTTGAGAAGTCCCCAACGTTTGGGACGGAAGCTCCCCTGTCTGGTGGCAGAGTCCTACTGTGGCAACAAGCCCAAAAGTCAAGTAATTAAGTGGCAACATGCCTAGGCAAAGGAAACAAAATAAACAGAAAAATGCAACTTTAGACTCCTATTTTGGGGGCAAAGAGGATCAAAGCAAAGAACAGGACGAGGACTGTGAGGTCAGAACTCCTGCACCAAAAGCCCCAAATGAAAATATGAGCAGGTTACGGGCCATAGAAGATCTTAAGAAGCAGATAAGAGAAGTGGAGGAAAAATTGGGAGGAGAAATGAGAAAGATGCAAGAAAAGTATAAAATGATGGTCAACAGCCTGACTGAGGAAAACAACACCTTAAAAAATAGACTAACTCAAATGGCAAAGGAGGCCCAAAAGGGCAATGAGGAGAAGAATGCCTTAAAAAGCCAAATTTGCCAGATGGAAAAAGAATCTCAAAAGCTCACTGAGGAGATTCGTTCCTTCAGAGTTAGACTGGAGCAAATGGAAGCTAGTGACTTTATGAGAAATCAAGATGCTGTTAAGCAGATCCAAACAAATGAAAGAATAGAAGGCAATGTGAAATATCTCATGGGAAAAACCATTGACCTGGAAAATAGATCCAGGAGAGATAATTTAAAAATTATTGGACTACCTGAAAGCCATGATCAAAGAAAGAACCTAGAAATCATCCTTCAAGAAATTCTCAAGGAAAATTGCCCTGATGTTTTAGACCCAGAGGGGGAAATAGAGGTTGAAAGAATCCACAGATCACCTCCTGAAAAAGATCCCAAAAAGAAAACTCCTAAGAATATTATAGCCAGGTTCCAGAACTCCCAGATCAAGGAGAAAATACTCCAAGTAGCCAGGAAGAAACAATTTCAATATTGTGGAAACAAAATCAGGATAACACAGGACCTCGCAGCTTCTACACTGAGGGATGGAAGGGCATGGAATATGATATTCCAGAGGGCAAAAGAGCTGGGATTAAAACCAAGAATCACCTACCCAGCAAAACTGAGTATCTTGTTTCAGGGGAAAATATGGTCATTCAGTGGAATAGAGGACTTTCAAGCATTCTTGAGGAAAAACCAGAGTTGAATAGAAAATTTGACATTTAGACACAAGAAGCAAGAGATGCTTGAGAAGGTAATCAGGGAAAAGAAATCAAAAGGAACTTATCAAAGTTGAACTATTTACATTCCTACATGGAAAAACAATAACTGTGTCTGATGAAACCTTTCTCGTTATGAAAATAATTGAAGAAGGGTATATAGACATATGAATACATATGTGAATGTGTGTATATATGTTTACAGGTATACATGGATAGAGGGCACAGATTGAATTTGGTGGGAAGGGATGATACTTAAGGGGTGAAGTTATGAGGTGAGAGAGGAAAGTGGCAAGAGGAGATGGGGAGAGACAGGGTAGGGTAAACTATCTCATGTAGAAGAAGCAAGGGGAAGTGGTTGCAAGGGAGGGGGAGAATAGGAAGGCAAAAAGGCAAAACCACATTCTCATTGAATTTGGTTCAGGGAGAGAATGACATACATACTAAATGGGATATCTCAACCTGCAGCAGAACAGGGGGAAGGGGGATGAGAGGAAGGATGATGGATGGGAGGGCATCCTTGGGGGGAGGGGAGGTTGGAAGTACCCACTATAGAAGAGGGACAGGATCATGTAGGGAATGGACCAGGTGTGGGGGTGGGATGAGTGGGAGGGAATTATAAGCAGCCTTGTACAATATATCTACTATGATAATGTTTTGCATAGCTAGACATGTACAACATATACTGAATTACTTATCTCCTCAGAGGGAATGGGTGACAAGGGAGGAAGGAAATGGATCTGAAATTCGAGGTCTTAACATTAAGTGTTTCAAATATATATAAATAGTATTATTAATACTCTTTTGCTTGTAATTGGGAGATAAGATGTGCAGGCATTGGGACACAAAGATTCACCTTCCTCTAATGGAAAAGTCGAAGGGGGTATGGGAGAAGGTATGGGAGAGAGCAGATTGGAGGAAGCGATATCTTGTGGGATTGATACTCTGGGGTGGTGGGTAGGGGAAAATGGGGAAAATTTGTAACTCAAAATCTGGCGGAAATGAATGATGTAAAGCAGAAGTTAATAAAGCATTTTTTAAAAAAAAAAGTAATTAAACCTGTCTATAGTCACTTTAAAAAAGGGTTCCAAATCACTACAAATTAGATAAATGCAAATTAAAACAACTCTTGAGATATCACCTCATACCCATCAGATCAGCTAATATGACAGAAAAGGAAACTAATAAAGGTTGGAGGGAAAGCAGGAATTCTGGAACACTGATACATTGATGGTGAAGTAGACAACGTCTGACTCATCCATTCTGTAGAGCAATCTGGAGCTATGCCCAAAGGGCTATTAAGAGCAGACATACCCTTTGACCCAGTAATGCCCAAAGGGCTATTAAGAGCAGACATACCCTTTGACCCAGTAATGCCACGACTAAGTCTGTATCCCAAATAGATCAAAAACAACAGGGAAAAGGACCTATGTGTAGAAAAATATTTATAGCCGCTCTTTTAGTGGTGGCAAAGAACTGAATTGAGGGGATGCCTAACAACTGGAAAATGTTTGAACAAGCTGTAGTGTATGGTTGTGATGGAACACTACTCTGCTGTAAGAAATGACGAGTAGGGTGCTGTCAGAGAGACCTGGAAAGATTTACATGAACTGATGCAAAGTGAAGTGAGCAGAACCAGGAGAATATTCTGTGCAGTTACGGCACCACTGTGACCCAGCTATTCCCAACAATACAATGATCCAGAACGATTCCTAAGGACTCGGGATGAAAAATGTCATCTATCTGGTGTCTGAATGCAGATCCAAGACTTTCAAAAACCCCCTTTATTTTTCTTCCCTTTGTGTGTGTGTTTTATTTCACAACATGACTCATATGGATATATGCTTTTTGTGACTCAAATTACTTGTTTTCTCTATGATAGGGAAGGGCAGGGAGGTAATCTGGAACAGAAAGAAACAAATATTAAAATTTAAGATTTTAAATATTTAAAATTTTAAGAAACAAATATTAAAAATTATTCTTACGTATAAAGGGGAAACAATAAAATATTAAATTTTTTAAAAAGAAAGGACAGGGGCGGCTAGGTGGCGCAGTGAGTAAGAGCACCGGCCAGAAGTTGGGAGGACCCGGGATCAGTTCTGGCCTCAGAAAATGAGCACCCACACATAAATAATGACTGGCCGTGTAACCTTGAGCAAGTTACTTAACCCCAACTGCTTTAAAAAATAAAAAAGACAAGAAAGGACAGCTTTAACAGCTACAGGCATATTCAGAATGCATGGCCAGGTGATTTCAACAGGATAAAAATGGCAATACCACCCAAAATTAGTTTGTAGTTTTAATGCTTTATCATTCAACCTGTCAAAAATATTTTTTTTACAAAATTTGATAAAACAAAAAGAAAATTCACTTGAAAAATTAAAAGATCTAGAATATCAAGAGAAATAGCGAAAACAGGAAGGGATGAAGGGAGGGTATTTATTATGGCTGTCTAAAAAAAGTTGGGACTCAGTATTCAATAAAAGAAAAAACAAATCACTTCAGGAAAAAACCTCTCTGATGAAAACTGTAGAGAAAAACTGAAAGCAATTTGAAGAAATTAAGTTTAGACCAATTTATTATGTTATATGCCACAATAAATTCGAAATGATTATGTGACCTTACTATTAAAGATTACACTATAGAAAAAAATATTAAGAGAAATCAGATCAAACACCCTCCTCAACTATGGGCAGAAGTGATATTCTTAACTAAAAATGGGATAGAAGAAATTAAAGAATATGAAACTTTGTTGTTGTCATTATTGTTCAGCCGTCCATCTCTGCCCAGCTCTTTGCAATCCCACAGAGCACTGAGCAGCAGATCCTTCTGCACTCTAGTCTCTCTCAAGTCTGTCCAAGCTCATGACCTCCATGACACCATCCACTCATCCCAACCTCTGCCATCCCCTTTCCCTTTTGCCTTCAATATTGCCCAACATCAGGGTCTTTTTCAGTAAGCTCTGCTCTTCCCATTATGTGACCAAAGTATTTCAGCTCCAGCTTCAGTATGTGGCTTTCCAGTGAATGTCATTGTTCAGTCATTTTTCAGTCAAGTCCAAATGGGGACTTAAAAAAACCCACTGGGGGTTTTCTTAGCAGAGACACGGAGTAGTTTGCCATTTTCTGCTCCAGCTCATTTTACAGATAAAGAAACAGGCAAACAGGGTGAAGTGACTTGCCCAGGATCCCACATCTAGGAGTGTCTGAGACCAGATTTGAACTCAGGAAGGTGAGTCTTCCTTGTATTCTATCCACTGCTCCACCTAGTCTGAATTAATTTCTTTTAAATTCCACTGATCTGATCTCCCTGCCTTGATTCTGCAGTGCTTAGACTTCCTTATGGTCCACCTTCCCCAGTCATACATTTCTCCTGGAAAAATCACACAAGATTGGAATGCTCAAGCAGGAAGTCCAAAGATAATTGGAATAACAGGCAAGCCTGGCCTTGGAGTACAAAATGATGAAGGGCAGAGTCTAAGAGAGTTTTGTTAGGATAACTCACTGGTCAGAGCAAACACAACAACCCAAAAGGCAACTGTACACAAGGACAAAAACCAGATGCTCACTATGGAAATCAGATGGATTATAGACTTTGCAGCCAAAGGTCAAAACAAGACCTGGAGCTGACTGTGGCTGAGACCATAATTTTCTTAGCACAAAATTCAGACTTAAATAGAAGAAAGTATAAGAAACCATGAGACTGTATAGGTATGACGGAAATGACATCCCTTATGAATGGAGTCGGAGGTGATGACTAGATTTAGGAGACTTAGGGATTAGATCTGGTAGACAGAATGCCTGAAGAACCATGGACAGAGTTTCACAATATTACAGAGGAGGCCACAACAAAAAACATTCCAAAGAAAAAGAAGAGCCAGAGAGCAAAACGACAGCCTAATGAGGTTTTAAAACAGTTAGGAAAGAAAGGGAAAAATAAAGCAGAAAGGGAAAGACAGATCCAACTGCATGCAGAACTCCCGAGAATAGTAAGGAAAGATAAGAAGGTTTTCTTAAATGAGCAATGCAAAGAAACAGGAAAAAAACAGCCCGAAAGACAAGATCTCTTCAAGAAAATCAGAGAGATCGCAAAACGTTTGATGCAGAAATGGGCATGATAAAAAGACAAAATAATTTATCACATGAAACTGAAAATCTTCTGCACACAACCAAAATCAATACATGTAAGAAATATGGCCCTTGGGGCGGCTAGGTGGGGCAGTGAGTAGAGCTCTGGCCCTGGAGTCAGAAGGACCTGAGTTAGGATCTGGCCTCAGACACTTAAAAAATCCCAGTAAAAAGAAATGTAAAACAAAGCAACCCAAAGGATTCAGGTCATTTCCTGATAAGACAACAAAAGACAGAGTAATCAGTGTGGAAGTCAGGCTGAGGTATGGATGGTGGAGCTGTCAATCAGTACAAGTACTGTGGGAAGCACTTTGGCATTACTCAAATAAAGGGACTAAAAGATCATGACTGGGCTAAGCTGGCAACATGAACACAATGGAGTATCATACTAGAAGAGGAGACAAATATGATGAATACAAAGACGCCTGGAAAGGCTCGAATGCAGCTTGGCCAAAACCACACACACAACGACTCAACAGAGTAAAGGCAGACATCTACACTAGCCATGCTGAGAAATGAACCGTTTCCTCATCTGTCAAATGAGCTGCTTCTGCAGAAAATGGCAAATGGCTGCTGTAGCTCTGCCAAAGCAGGTCCTGAAGAAGAGTGGGCACCGAGACCCGAGGCAGAGGTGGGGGGCCCATCCCTTTCCCATGTTCTGTTCCCTCCTGGCATGGTACTCTAGGACAGATTCTGCTAGCCCAAGAGACATACATTATTGATAAGAACTGACTTTTTACAATAACGCCAGCTTGGAGCTAGCCTATCAAGGACAATGAATTCCATAGGTGGATCCGAGGGACTCTGTAGACCCTCCCTCCTTCGCAGCTCTCCCCTCAGCTCTTTTCCTTTCCTGCCCCCCCTGGCTTTGGTTCTGCTCCTTTGAGGCTTCCCCGCCAAGACCACCCAAAGGAGTAAGTGCCTGGTTCACTACTCATCTTCCTCCAGCCCAGTTCAGGCACACCAGGGGGTGGGTAGTAACCACACTGGCTCTGATCCACTCAGGAGACTGCTGAAAGAACAGAAGAGCTTTGGAGAAGGAGTCGTCCAGGGGGCCTGAGAGACTAGAGTCCTGGAGTAGGGGTGGGGGGTGGCTAGACTGCAAGTCAAGGTGATCCAGGATGTGGATGGTCATTCTCATCTGCCAAAAGGCATAAGGAAGGAGGAGGCTGAGACAGCAGAGAGGACCCCTTACTTATGAGGGGGAGCCAATGGGTCCTTGAGAAAGGACAGAGAAAGTCTAGGAGGCAGAGAGACCCCTGCAGCCTGCCAGAATCTGAACTCAGCCATCGACAAGACACAAGGGAACCCCCAGGGAGGAAGGGACATCTGTGAGTGTCCAGAGGGGCTGTGGCCTGGGGGCAAGGGCAGACCTCTCACAAGCAGCTTTTCCCAGGAGAGACAGCCGGGCATGGGTAGGTTGCACGCACACTACAGCACTGAGGTCCCTCCTAGAGTGGGTGGTCGGGGAAACGTGCTGGCCACAGATCTGAGTCTGGGCACAAGAAGGTTCTCCTGAGCAACTCTGACCCTTGGAAGCCTGGCTGAGTCTTCTGGGGTCTCGGCTTCTCCTCCCCAAGCCCCCAGTGCCAGTGTCCTCCCAGCCTATCCTCAGCTCCTCCTATCCTGTGCACTCTCAGGGCCTTTATCACTCCCCACCTCCAGCCAGACTGTTCCCATCAGCGAGCACCACTGGACACTTCCCATGCAGGGTCCACAGGTAGCGTAAACAGAACCAACTCATTCTGCGTCCTCTTGCCCTGCCTTCCAGGCCCCGGGGTCTGAAGCCTGGAGTCAATAGTGGTCGCCTTTTGTGCAGAGCTTTGAGGTTTGCAAAACACTTTACAAATGTTATACCGTTTGATCCTCATGGTCCCCTGGGAGGGAGGTGCCATCATTGTCCCATTTGACAGCTGGGGAAACTGAGGCAGGCAGTCATTCAGTAGCCTGTCCAGGGCCACCCAGCTAGCACACAGGTTCATGCTGCTCCCCTGAATCCAATGTAGGAAAGACCCTGGAGAAAAGGGAACAGTGCATGCCTGTTCTCCTCTGCCCACCCAGCAGAATGCCCATCTCCATGGGGGGCACGGAGGGTGGCCTGAAATGCCAAGGCAGCAAAGGAAAAGGCCACAAAATTAATTACCACAATGAAGAGGAGACAGGTCAGTGGGAGCTTCACAAGCTTTAAGTGGAGAAAAATGCCCCTGACTGACCCTCAGATTGGTAGCCCTGGGCAGTGCTCCTGAATGACCTCCGGCTGAGTGAGGGAAGGGGAGGGAGAGGCACCCAAGGAAGGCCTCCCACATGCAGGGACAAAAGGCCCTGGCCCAGCAGGCAGCCAAAGGAAGCCTGTGAGGCGGTTAATGCCGCACTACAGTGACTGTCTCTCAAGGACCAAAACCTCTCTGAATATGGGATCTGTTTGACCCCTCAATTACATGGTCTCTGCTAGGCCAGGACTCACAAGAAATCTCCTGTAATTATTCCTACTTAAAACTAGATTAATTTTTTTCACTCAAAAAAGCCTTTAATGAAATAGAAACGATCATAAAATCTCAACAAATCAGGACATCCCACATGTCACAAATTGTTTTAAGAATTTTTCTCACTCCTGACATTTTAATGAAGGGATCTGGTCTCATCAATGCCAAGACTAAAGCAGGCTATCCGATATAAAAACAAATCAATCTTGGAATTCACATGGGTGACTGACTGTATGTCAGGGTCAGGGTCCTAAGACAGTGTCCAGAACTAGCAAGAGGATGACGTACGTCCCCATAAGACAGAGCCAGAAAGGCTGAGAACAGCCGCATGTAATTTAGACATGTCCTTACTACTGGCAGAAATCACCAAGTCAGTAAGGACAAGGACTTTCTATTTAAAAGTAAATCGCTAATGCTGAAAAGTCCTCACATCTGTCTGAAATGCTGGCAGTTCAGAAGAATCAAACCTGTTTAAATCAAAAGGTGGCCCTGAAAACAAACAAACAGATCCAGACAGTCCCAACAGCAAGGAGCGAAGGGGTGCCAAACAGAAGGGGGATGCAGGGCAAAGGGGTGCCAAGGTACGATCCAAAGGGGGGGAATGGTGCCAGGACCCGAGTCAAACAGGGAGTGGAGGGGTGCCAAGGCCTGAGCCAAAAGGTGGGAAGGGGTGCCAGGGCCCGAGCCACACAGTGGGAGGATATGGCAGGGTGGAAATAGGGAGGGGGCCCAAGACCTAAGCCCAAAAACAGGGGATATGGTACAGGTGGGAGTGGGGGTAGAGGGGCACCAAGGCCTGAACCCAAATGGTGGGGAGTATTCTGGGGGGGCGGGGGCACCAAGGCCTTTGCCCAAGCCCTGATGAACAGAGGAGCTGGGCCAAAGCACCCTTCACCCCCCCGCCCTAGAGGGAGGAATTCACAGGAGGTAACCAGGAAGGGGCATCTGACAGCCACCACCCCTTGCCCCTCAACAATCTGACCTCCTCTGAGGGATCTAGTCTGACAACCACAGAGTCAGCTGTGTCACAGACCCCTGCAACACAGGGGCAGGAAAAGCAGGAACCAGACACCTCTTCTCCCTGTAGGCAGCTTCATACCTTGTTGTTCATCCCATCTGAGTGGAGGTAAGAGGATGACTGCCCCTTGAAATTCACTCTCTGCTGCCCTTCTAGTCTTGGGTGGAGAGGAGGCAGGGCCTCAGCTACCCCTCACCTTGCTCTTCCAGGCCCCAAGCCTGTGGAGGCAGGACCTAAGGCCCTGATGCCAGCAGTATTCTGGCATCTCGATGCCATAGGGCAGTGCCCAACACCACCATCAGCTTCCTTCCCCTCCCCTCCAGGTGATGATTTGCCTGTATCTCCTAGGACAAAGTAAGCTGGTGATACCATGAGCCACTCCCCTGGGTGGAAGCATAAAGCCCAGGGCAGAGTCAGATGCCCTGGGTGTGCCAGCCAAAGGAGAAGGGGAGGGTGGAAGTAATGCTAAGACACCCAGCCCACTTCCCCCGGGGGGGTCCCAGGACAGCCTCCTCTAGCCTCACCAGTGTTTGGTGAGCAGGACGAGAAAGGGGGCAGAACCAAAGAAGGCCCAGCCTGGCTCCTGGGGGACAGCTGACCCTGTAGCCAGGGCCTCTCCCCTGGGCCTGCCAGTCACTGCTCTACAGGTGAACACAGAAAGCAGATCCCCAAAAGTGAATGAACAGAGTCTTACAGGCAGGAAATGAGCTCTCTGTGACTTTTAAAAACAAAACCCAAAAGGTCTACAGACACACAAGGCTGAAAAAATCATGGCTGAGCGGGTTCCTGGTCACAGCCCAATCCCCTTCTGTACACCAGAGCCCCGGATACGTGTGTCACTGCTGGTGTGGCCCCCCAAATGCCCCGAGAGGCCCTCCCCTGTAGTCCATCTGCTATGGGGTCTGACCAGCTGGAATGACATCCTGTTTTATACGCCCCCCCCCACCTCCACCCCAAGCTGTCCTGCCAGAAAGTGGTTACTCAGGCCCCTGCCCTGAAGCCCCGAGGCCCTGCAGGCAAGAATGCTACATGGTCCTCCCCATCAGAGCAGGGAACAGGAGGGGGATGGACATTACCTCCAGCCTTCGGTCCCCCGGAGGAACCAGGCTTCCGGCCACTGTTGACGGGGTTTCCAGAGGTCTTTGGGGCAGGAACCTTGAAGGCTGAGGCAGCTGCTGACGGCCTGTTTCCATCCACGGACTCCTCATCATCAAAGCTTTTATCTAGAAAGGACATGAGAAAGAAGGCTAAGAAGGGAGCTGTCTGCAGCTTCCTCAAAATTCCCAGAGAGGAATCCCCCACACACGCACAGCCTCAGGGCCTCTGTGGCCCCAAGACCCAGCAGCCCTCCCGGCTTGGTGGGGCTGGGCCCAGCCTCCTCGCTGGCACCCCTCCCTGGCCCGGCAGCTCCCGCTTCCACCCAGAGGCTGCCACTCACAATCACAGATGCGCTTGCAGATCAGACGCCGCATGCCTCCAGCAGCCCGCTGGCCCAGCTCTCACTGGAGGCTGCTCCCAGGACCGGCCATGGCCCCACCCTGGGCACTCAGGCACTCAGCGTCCGCAGCCTCCCGGAGCCCGCCGGGAGCCCGTGGTGCCGAGGCAGCCCGGTGCCGGCATCTTTCTTTCTCTTCCCTGCCTGCACTAGGTACTGCACCAGCCAATCAGCTGGGAGATGACATCATCTCCTGGTAGCCCAGCCTGATGAAAGGTGAAAATTCTCCCTGCATGTAAAAGACAGCCCCAATGGCTGCCCTTTCCCAGGATTGCGGCGGGGCTTCCAGCAAGCGAGGCGCCCACTAGCGCAGGCACGCGCACCCCCCCCACCCCGTGCACACCCACAGACACACACACCCGCCTGTGCACACCCATGTCTATGTATGCACACACCCCGGTGCACCCCCCCAGACACACACGCGTGCACACCCATGAATACACACACACACCTGTGCACACACCCCCCCCCCACACACACACACTGCCAGGCACGCCAGAGGGGCCCCAAAGGGCAGACACCAAGACAAGACAAAAGATGGGCCTCCTCCCATCCCAGAGGGAAACCTGAGGAAACCTTTCTTCCCAGGGATCTCCAGGGAACACCGGGCCCTAGCAACGCATAGAAATACACCAACACTTTTATTTGGGCAGAAACAAAAGCACCTTGCTATGGATTCTCCTTCCCTAAAACCCAGACCCTCCGGCCGTCTTGGGGCAGGGGGCCTCTAGGACCCGGCAGAAGCAGAAGCCGGACTGGCTGTGGCCTCCCCGCCCAGAGAAGCCATAGGGATGCAAATGCCAGGACCAAACTCTCTTACAAAAGAAAGTCCGTCCCTTTCCATGGGCCAGGCTCAGACAATGCCCCAGGCCAGGCCCAGGTTCAAAGCTGAACCACAAGGTGGGGGGAGGAGGGAGGAGGGAGGAGGGAGGAGGGAGGAGGGAGGAGGGAGGAGGGAGTTCCCTCAGCCCAGGCCCAGAGCAATGGGGGAGGGCAGCTCCCTGAAGCCTGACACATCCTGCATCCAGAGTTCCCATGGAAACGAGCACCAGGGAAGATGGGAGGCTGAGGCCAAGCTTTAAAGAGAATTATCTCTCAAGACCCGGGATGTGGAGGTGGGCTCACCCACATGTCCCTGGCCACAGCCCGCTCTAGGTTCACATCTTCCCTTTACTTCTTTGTCAAGGCCTGGGGGCCCTCTCGTCCAGGAAGCCCCCTGAACCTTTCACTGTCCCCTTCCACAGCCAGGTGCCCTGAGCCTGTCCCTCCCCTGCCTTTTCCCCCTGCCCCAGGCAAACAGGCCCGGAGGATGGCCAAGCTTGGCCAGCTGGCCCTCCCCCCTAGGACCTTGGGTCACTGCTTTCTAACTCCTCCCCCAGGGACATGTCCCTGCTGCCAGGAAGCTCCCAGGAGCAGAGGGCGAAGGCCCTACTATGTGCACAGAGAGGATGCAGAGGTGAAATGCCCACGGGGCAGGCACACCCTCTGCTGCCTCGAAGCAGGTGAGCTTTCAAGTTCACAAAGCACAGGACATGTTGGCCTCTGACCTTCCTGCATTAGAACTCGAGTTCTTGATGTGGTCTTGAACCTTGATCGTCGGACAGTCCTCTGAGCCCCTCTGGCCTCCCCTGGGCTTCACTCCCCCGATGCACTGCTTCCTGACCTAAGCGCAGAGGACAGGAGGCCCCAGTAGGGTGCTCCAGGGACAGGAGAAACACCCAGGGAAATCTGGTTTCACCAGGGGCCTTCTTCTGGTGAAACGAAAGGAGAGTGGACTGACTAGTGGGATGGGGTGGAGGCTGCCTCCCGGGCTGGAGCAGACCGCTCCTCTAGGAGACCGCTTCCTCTTGGCTCGCCCTCACCATCCTGGGCTCTTGGCTAGCTGTGGCCAATGGCAGTGCCTTCAGGAGCAGCTGGACAGCGGGTTGGGGGCAAAGCTCACCCACTCCCAAGAGTGTCTCCATGGAGGCCTGACCGGCCCCTTCTCCATGCGACAGCCGTGAGCCACGAAGGAAGCAGGTCTCTCAGCCCGGGGAAGGGGGTCCTTGGGGCCCCTGGAGGGGCCACAGGGCTGGAGGGGGTGAGGCCTTGCCAGGCGGGGCATATGCTGTCTCTAGCCTTCCACCCAACAGATCCACAAGCAGCCAATAAACGTTGATTAACTGCTGGGAACACGGATGAGAAATCCAAGTCTAAGGGAGAAGAGACCACAGAAGGCAGGGAAGGGCGGGGCCAGTGCCCAGCCAGGCTCAGGCCTGGGGAGGAGCCCCTGCCCCATCCTCGGTGGTTCAGACAGGAGACAAATCAGCTTAGACTCAAGGACAAGAAGGAGTCCGAGGGAGGATCAGCCGAGGCTGGCCAGGGAGCTCTGGGTGACAACAAGCACAGAGGGAGTGCCTGTGCATGCCTGGCCAGGCACCCTTGCAGGGGGCGGGCACAGCCAGGCCAGCTTTGCTGTGATGCCCTTTTCTCCCTCGTTCATTCACCAGAAAGTGCAGGTGATGGAAAACAGAAAACACAAGCCCTAAGACGCGAAAGGCACCCTGCTCTCCCTACAGCATGATGGGAGGCTTTCTCCCAGGAGCCCCAGAAATGGTAGCAGAGTCCACAAAGTGGGCCCAGCACAGGGCATGGGGGGGGGGGGGGCGGCATACACTAATGCATCAGCACAAGTCACTCTGCCGAAGCACAGGAAAACTAGGAAACTGGTGCCCACCAGGGCAGGGGCCTGAGGCCCCAGCCAGACATAGGCCTGGACTGGCCAGAAATGCCCACTGCAAACAGAACAAGTGAGGTCTCAACCACAGAAGGACAAAAGTGTCCCGGGAAGCCAGAAGAGGAGGAGCTGACAATCCAGGAAGGAAGGAGAGTGAGCCAGGGAGAGGAAGGGGAGTTCTGTGGGAGCCCCGACCCCACAAAACAGACATAAAACACAGAAAGTTAATGACAAAGGAATTTAGATTACACTTGAAAGCTTGAGGCAGAAAACTGATCACAATGAAGAATTTTAAAGACAATTAGCCAATTGAAACAAGCCCAACTAATAATGGAGAACTTCTGTAAAGAAATTAAAAAACAGATGAAGAGATTTGGAAGGATAAAAATGTGGTCAGTCAGGCAGGTTTGGCTCACTTACTCGGTGTGTGACGCTGGGCAAGTCACTTCACCCTGAGCTCAGGGCCAACCTCTCCAGTATCTTTGTCACCCCCCCCAGGGGGTCCTGGCAAGCCAGACATGACTGAACCAAAGGCCATGATGGGGACGTGATGGGCATTTCATGTTAGCCTGGGGACAGGATTCCCCAGGACACTCTCCCAGGAGAAACAACCCAGAATGCTCTGGACACCACCGGCACATAGGAGGAAGGCGGTCCGAACCCACGGAGCCACTCAGAGTGCAGAGGCCCCCAAGGATCCCTCCCCGAGAACCTCAGCCTCATCAGCCAGGACCAAAGACAAGGGGGCCTCAGCCTAGTAGCCAGCCCCACACTCCGGAGCTACCGGAGAAGAAGGGAGTGCCTGGCCCTGGGAAAGACCCCATTGCCCAATCCGCTGTCTCCCATTTCTAGAGTGGGCCAGAGGGCAGAGAAGAAGGACAAGGGCGTTGGGGTCTGAAGGGGAGAGAAGACACAGCAGCCTAGATAGTGTAGGGAAGCCTGAATGGGCAGGGGACTGGCAGAAAGTGGGGACCAGCCCCAAGGGACACCAGGCTGCGGCAGAACATTCTTTGGGGATGAAATGAAAGCTGCAGGGCCTTCTGGAGGCCTGGGTCTCTGAGGTTGCTGCCCAAACCCCACCCCGCCCCTGCAAACCCTCGGGTGTTGTTATTCTGAAGACAAACATTTACAAAGCCCACACTGTGCACCAGGCCACAAGGAAAGGCAAAGGAGCACCCCAGCTGATGGGCACTAGCATTGATATGGTGCCTACCGTGTGCTGGGCCTGGTGCTCAGACCCTCTCAATAACCCTGAGAAGTATGACCCCCATTTCTACAACTGAGGAAACGGAGGCACACAAAGGCCAAGTGGCCTGCCCAGGGTCACCCAGCCTGTGTGTGAAGCCAGATTTGAACTCAGGTCTCACTAACTCAAGGCCTCCACAAAAAGCAGCTAGAAGGTGGGGGGGAGGGGTGACCAGCATTCCCCTTCACAGATCAGAGGGAAGGGGGGCCCAAAGCGCAAAGGGTTAAGTGGGGGTGGGGAGAGTAAAAGGAAGGAGCAAGGTCTAAGGAAACCAGAAAAGAGGATGTCTGGATCTTGTTCTTCAGGAGCCAACAGGAGGGTCAACAACCTCGGGTCCAGACCGCGAGGACTCTGGACGGACAGAGGGGATGCCGGGGTCAGGGTGGCACCCCCAGACAAGCTGGCCCATGCCAAGGCCAGCACTACCACAGAAGAGGGATGCCAATACTCCCCCTCTGCTGGACACAGGGGCAAAGCTGCAGCGAGTCCTCAGGCAAGGCTGGAACATGGGCTTTGGAAGCCCGCCCTCCAACAACACAGAATAATGCAATCATGCTTCCAAAAGCAGGAGAGGGCCGTGAACAGATGCTAGCCTCAGCGTGTCCATCAAGCCGAGAGACGGCGTCTCACCAGTCAAAACAGAATCTGAGCCGTCTGAGAATTTACTGATGAAAGATCTGTGGCCTCTTGTAAAGTTTAAAGACACATATTTCTCATCAACACAGGGGACCTGTACAAAAATAGACCATGTATTGGAGCACAAATAAATTATCATCAAAGGAACAAAACCAAAAGGCGCAGCCCCAAACTGACTTTTAATAATGACCTTCTGAGTGATGAGGACACTTGGGAGAAAAGGATGCTGAGACTACACACTACAGCCCTCCAAGGAAAAAGACCATCTCTCCAAGGAGATGCATAAGGAAAGAGAAGTGAGTGAGGAAGAACTGAACCTGCCATCAAAAATGGGGGAAAAATAGAGAAACCAACAAGAAGAAAGCAGCTCACGTTTAAGCAGATTATGTTGAAAATTGGAGAGAAGTAGATAAAATGGGAACCAAATGGCTGTATAATTGATAAATTAAATGAATTAACAAAACTGACAAGCCTTTAGCTTACCTGATTAAAAGATAAGGAAACCGACCTCAGACACTTAACACAAAAACCTAGCCGTGTGACCTTGGGCAAGTCACTTAACCCCAACTGCCCTCCAAAAAGCAAAAAAAAAAGAGAAGAAAATCAAATGGTCAAAATAAAAAGATAAATCATCAGCAATAGCTATTAAAAAGAATAATTAGAGCCTATTAAATACAATTATATCCCAACAAAATCAAGAACTTAAGAAAAATAGAAATACTATAAAAATAGGAAATAACTAAACTGACGTGAGGTTCAGTACAACTTCAGAAAAAGGATTCATGATGCCACACCACAGTAGGGGCTTGGTTCACAGATCCTGCAGAAACTAGTCTCCATACAGGAGAAAGGCTGCTACTGCAAACACAGGTGACGGGGGGCGGAGCCAAGATGGCGGAGTAGAAACAGCTCATCCAAGCCACTCTGCCCCCCAGATTCCCCCCAAACTATGTAAAAGGGGACTCTGAACAACTTCTGGAGCCCCAGCACCCACAGAACGACACAGAGAAGCTAACCTCCCGCTGAGGACAGCCCAGCACCCTGCAGGAAGGACCAGCGCAGTGGTCTGGGAGCCGGCAGCGCGCAGAGCGCAGGAGCCGAGCCGAGCCCAGGTCCACGTGAGCTGAGGTTTTAGCCCCAGGGCGGCAGGGCCAGCAGCCGGCTGGAGGAACCCCAGAACACCAGGAACTGTGGAGACTCCAGAATTATCAACATAGACTTGCCTAGGACAAAGTAAGAGGTTAGTGTCCTATGGACTTTGGGACCTGTATTTGGGGAATGCGTCAGCTCCCTCCCCTGGGGGCTAGAAGCCGCTGAGGAGACACGCCACTGTGTAGTTTTCAGAGGCAGCTCCGGCTCCCAGCCTACAAATCGTGGGGAGATCCAGCGATCAGTCTTGGGGGGTAATCGCTCTTGCTTTAACCTCCCTGGATCTGGATTGTGATCTAGGGTGGAAGTTGTGGGTGGGTTTACAGCTTGCCAGAAACGGAAGTTGCCCCCCACACGTTTCGGGACGAAAATTCCTCTAGCTGGCCTTAAAGCCATAGTGTGGCAACAAGCCCAAAAGTCAAGCAATTAAGTGGCAACATGCCAAGGCAAAGGAAACAGAAAAATGCAACCCTAGACTCCTATTTTGGGGGCATAGAGCGGGAAAAGGACTGTGAGGTCAGAAGTCCTGCTCCAAAAGCCCCAGGGGAAAACATGAGCGGGTTGCAGGCCATAGAGGACCTTAAGAAGGACTTTAAAAATCAAATAAGAGAAGTGGAGGAAAAATTGGAAAGAGAAATGAGAAGGATGCAGGAAAAGTATGAAATGAGGGTCAACAGCCTGACTGAGGAAAACAACACTAAAAATAGACTAACTCAAATGGCAAAGGAGGCCCAAAAGGGCAATGAGGAGAAGAATGCCTTAAAAAGTCGAATTTGCCAGATGGAAAAAGAATCTCAAAAGTTCACTGAGGAGATCATTCCTTCAGAGTTAGACTGGAGCAAATGGAAGCTAATGACTTTATGAGAAATCAAGATGCTGTTAAGCAGATCCAAACAAATGAAAGATTAGAAGGCAATGTGAAATATCTCATGGGAAAAACCACTGACCTGGAAAATAGATCCAGGAGAGACAATTTAAAAATTATTGGACTACCTGAAAGCCATGATCAAGGAAAGAACCTAGAAATCACCCTTCAAGAAATTCTCAAGGAAAACTGCCCTGATGTTTTAGATCCAGAGGGCAAAATAGAGGTTGAAAGAATCCACCGATCACCTCCTGAAAAAGATCCCAAAAAGAAAACTCCCAGGAATATTATAGCCAGGTTCCAGAATCCCCAGATCAAGGAGAAAATACTACAAGCAGCCAGGAAGAAACAATTTCAATATTGTGGAAACACAATCAGAATAGCCCAGGACCTGGCAGCTTCTACACTGAGGGATCGAAGGGCATGGAATATGATATTCCAGAGGGCAAAAGAACTTGGAATGAACCCAAGGGTCACCTACCCAGCAAAACTGAGTATTTTGTTTCAGGGGAAAATATGGTCATTCAGTGGAATAGAGGACTTTCAAGCATTCTTGAGGAAAAAACCAGTGTTGAATAGAAAATTTGACATCCAGACACAAGAAGCAAGAGATGCCTGAGAAGGTAATCAGGGAAAAGAAATCAAAAGGAACTTATCAAAGTTGAACTATTTACATTCCTATATGGAAAAGCAATAACTGTGACTGATGATATCTTTCTCACTATGAAAATAATGGAAGAAGGGTGTGTGGTCATATGAATACATATGTGAATGTGTGTGTATATGGTTACAGTTATATATGGATAGAGGGCATAGGTTGAATTTGTTGGGAAGGGAGAATACTCAAGGGATGAAATTATGAGGTGAGAGAGGAAAGTGGCAAGAGGAGATGGGGAGAGACAGGGTAGGGTAAACTATCCCATGTAGAAGAAGCAAGGGGAAGTGGTTGCAAAGGAGGGGGAGAATAAGGAAGGCTAAAAAGGCAAAACCACATTCCCATTGAATTTGGTTCAGGGAGAAAATGACATACATACTAAATGGGATATCTCAACCTGCAGCAGGATAGGGGGAAGGGGGATGAGAGGAGGGATGATGGATGGGAGGGCATCCTTGGGGGAGGGGAGGTTGGAAGTACCCACTATAGAAGAGGGACAGGATCATGTAGGGAATGGACCAGGTGGGGGGTGGGATGAGTGGGAGGGAATTATAAGCAGCCTTGTACAATATATCTACTATGATAATGTTTTGCATAGCTAGACATGTACAACATATACTGAATTGCTTATCTCCCAAGAAGGAATGGGTGACAAGGGAGGAAGGAAATGAATCTGAAATTTGAGGGCGTAACATTAAATGTTTCAAATATATATAAATATTATTAGTAATACTCTTTCGCTTGTAATAGGGAGATAAGATGTGCAGGCATTGGGACACAAAGATTCACCTTCCTCTAATGGAAAAGTCGATGGGGGTATGGGAGAAGGTATGGGAGAGAGCAGATTGGAGGAAGTGATATCTTGTGGGACTACTATTCTGGGAGGTTGGGTAGGGGAATAATGGGGGGAAAATGATTGTAACTCAAAATCTGGCGGAAATGAATGATGTAAAACAGAAGTTAATAAAGCATTTGTTTAAAAAAAAAAAACACAGGTGACAAGGGTCAGGGCAAAGGCAAAAACAGACAGGACTGAGCAGCTAAATGGAAAGAGGGAGAGAGGCCGGCGTGACTCCCCCAAAAGATGTGTGGTACAGGGGCCTGGGAGAAAGAGAATTCAGTTCTGTTTTGGACAGTGAACCTGGCATTTCCCTCAGACAGAAACTGTGGGGAGGCCTCTGGGTGAGGCTGATGAGGTCAAGAGTGAAATGGGAGGGGGCACCCCAAAGTCCCAGAAAGGAAGTCTGCTTTGCACAGGGCAGTCTATAAGCAAGACAGTGAAATGCTGCCTTCTCCAGGGAGCCTTCCTTCTGCTGGGGACCTCCCTGTCCTGCCAGGGGCGTGTTCATACACAGCCTTCTGAAGAGCTCCTTCTCTCATCGGACTGGGAGCTCCTGGCAGTGGGGGCATTGGGCCTGGCCAGAGCAGCTGGGACTGAGTGCAAGAGCTTGGAAGGGACCTGAAGGAAAGGAAGCAGAGGAGATGAAGAGATGGCTTTCTGGAAAGTGGGCACAGAGCCAGTGGGCAGCCGCTGCCACTCCACCAACAAAGAGTGGGCACAGCCCAGGAGAGAAGCCTCAGAAACCAAGCGCGCGCCGTCCCTCCCTCACTCTCTCGGGCAGCATGGCCTCCACTGGGCCTCCGGCCCCTCCTCGGTGAAACGTGCATTCAGACAAGGTGAGCTGGGCAGTCTCTTCCAGCTGGACGCCGATGGTCCTGTGACACCCATTTACCAAGGACAAGTCAGGGGGTCACACTCTTAATAGTCAGTCTACAAGGACCTTGGGGTCAGATGAAGTTGACTGATCTTTCACCAAGGTAGGAACTAGGCAAAGCTGTAGAGATGGATGCAGACCAAAGAGAGGTCTGCAATGGCAGGTCACGAGGCTCTATGTCTCTCTCCGGTCTGGGGCCGGAGGGGGACAAGGGAGAGAGGGAGAGATCTGTCTAGCACAGAGGACAGACAGCAAGAGTTCTCTCCCCACTCCTGGCAAACACACCGGACAGACACTTATCAAAGTGAAACGAAGCAGGGAGGAAAAGCTAAGACAGGGGGCGTCCCAGAAGTCTCAGGTCATTTTTAAGCTACTAAAACTCATATGTTAAATGGACAAGAGGGAGCATTAAAAAGCCCAAATGCCCTGAAGACAACAACAAGGCAAACCCACACCAAGCATCTCACCCCTGAGCTGGAGCACCCGGAGGCTCACAGCTGGCATGACTTTGGTAGAATGCAGAGGCCACGGTCAAGGGCCCCTTTGGCTCCTACAAGCTCTAGACATGAGTGTGCCACCCTCCGATCAGATGGGAAATCTCCCTGACTCTTTAAACATCCAATCAGAAGAGCAGAGGAGGGGGAAATATGGCTCAGCAAAAGTTCCTGCTAAAAGGATCTTGTGGACTGAGTAGACCCCTCAGTGAAACGGTGGGCACAAAGGCCACCCCACCAGCATCACGTCTCGAGGGCCCGAGTTCTCCCAGAAGCCTCCTGTCCTTTGCCAGCAGGCCAGTGATGCCACTCAGAAGGCATCCTGGTGGGGAAGTGTGTCCCCAAAGACAGAAAGACCTCAAGAGTTACCTCCAGATATCAGAGCTGTAGACGCCACCTGCCTCCAGAAGCAAAGAGGAGGGGGCATGAGCGGTTGGGATAAGAGGGACATCGGCCGTGCGCCGACAAAGGGGATTCCCAAGTGGGGGGGGTCGTCCTGGGGCCTCTCAAGGACCAAGAAGGAGCAGATCCCATACTCAACCAAAGCCTCTCCCCTCCCCCCTTCAACAAAATGAGAGGGGCGGCGAGGTGGCGCAGTGAGTAGAGCGTCGGCCCTGGAGTCAGAAGGACCTGAGTTCAGATCCAGCCTCAGACACTTAACACACACAAACAAAAACCTAGCCATGTGACCTTCGGCAAGTCACTTAACCCCAATTGTCCTCCAAAAGGCAAAAAAAAGAAAAGAAAATAGGAGGAAGCAGCCAGGGCCACGGTGTGGGCCCCACAGGGATGGCCTTTAGTCACAACCCCGGGGGCCCACACAGTCCTGACTCGCCTCTAACGCTCCCCTCTGAAAAAGACAAAGACGGGGCTCCCCAGGGCCTAGCAGGGGCGGCCAGCTGACCGCCAGGTCTGGGAATGCCGCGGGCTCCCCGGGGGCAAACCTCCAGGAGGGCAGGAGCTGGGCGCTGGAGGAGAATCTAACAATGACGACGGCCCCCAAGCTGCCGCCGCGCTGGGCCATCTGGAGAGGGAGACCCCCTGGCCCTCCCCCACACACTCTGACTGAACGCTGTACGGAACAAAGGCGCGCTGCCCGCTGCAAAGGATCGGAGTGCATCACCCAGACTTGGCAGGCCCCCCTGGGGACGGCCTTCTGCACATGAGGGCCATGCGGCTGGGAGGAAGTGGCTGCAAGTGGAGGGCCCACTTCTCACGTCCTGGGCACCAGGAGCCAGATCTTCCTGCGGCTTCCTCCTCTCTTGTATCCTGGTGCCTGGCTCTAGCTCACAGGTGGCAAAAGAGGGCACTTCCAGGGGAGGGTGGAAGAGCTGGGAAGCAGCATTCACACATGGCCTCAGGGCTTCCTGGCTGGGCGCTCATGGGGGACCTCAACATCACAGTATCTCCAGCGCTTCTGGTCCCTCTGCTGAATCCACCAGAGCCTGCTTTGGGAAGCCTCACCCGCCTTTTCCTGCAGACACTGTACCCTGCCTCAGCACTGTGGTTCTATGGAACAGCAGCTCTCCCCAAGGTCTCTCCAAGGAAAGCCTGGGCACCAGACCCGCCCAGCTTTCTGCTTTGGGAAGGCAAGGCCCGCCCAAAACAGGCCTCTAGGTCCCACTCCTCTTAGCAAAGTCCCCCACAAACCATTTTTGTCAAGCACCCTCCCCACTTCGCCATCTGTCTGGGACACTGACCCTTGGGCCGGTCTTCCGTGCTGGTCACCTGGACATTATCTTACACCCTGGCCAAGATGCGGTCCTTCTGATCCCAGGGCCACAACCCTGGGTGAGGCCCTGGTGACCGCCCAGCAAGTACCCACCAAGCATCCTGCCTGCCCACGGGTGCCAGGAAGGCAGAGACAGCCGGAGGGGGGACAACAGGGCCACATGCCCCATGTTCACAGGCTTTCTCCTGCTTCTCCTCCTCTGCCTCCACACAACCTGCCCTGGGCATCTCAGCAGCTCCCACGGTTCCAACAACCATCAGCTCTCTGCAGATGATTCCCAGGCCCAGGTGTCCAGCCCTCACTTCTCTCTGCCCTCTAACTACCTGATGGATGTGGAGAACTGGACAAACCCAGCACCCAAAGCTAAATGCATGCCTCATCAGCCTCCACACCCAGCCCTCTCCTCTTCTTGACTTCATCACCCTCCTAAACCCTCAGGGTCACAACCAACAAGCCTCCCCGGTCTCCTCCCAGAGCCAAGACGGTGCCAAGGCTGCCAACCTCACTGCAGCCACATCGCTCCGATACAGCCCCCACCCCAACCCTGCCCCACCCTGACGCAGACCCCCATGACCCCCTCCTCTGCCCTTGCCCCCACCCTGATGCAGACCCCCACGTCCCCTTCCTCTGCCCCTGCCCCCCCACCCTGGCGCAGACCCCCCCCCGTCCCCCTCCTTTGCCCCTGCCCGCATCCCCGATGCAGACCCTCACTGCCTCACACCAGGACTAGGACAATAGCCTGCTGGAGGAGGGGTCTCCGTGCCTCAAGTCCTCCCCCTCCAAGTGGTTTTTCTAAAGCACAAGCCCCACCATGTCCCCTCACCCCTCCAGGACCCAATACAGAATGCTCTGTGTGGCATTCGAAGCCCTTTGAGTCTACTTCCCCCCTCCTCCCCGCCACATGCTCTGGGATGCAGGACCACCGGCCTCCTGGCTGCTCCTCCAGTGAGGGCCCCCTCCTCTGGGCTCTGGGCAGGCCTGGAAAGCTCTGCCTTCAGCTCCAAGTCCATGCTCTTCTCTGATGGGAAACCTTTCCCAATCACTGGCCATGGCCTGCAGGCTGCTTCTCCATCAGATGGCAAGATCCTTGAGGGCAGGTGCTGCCTTCTGCGAGAATCCCCAGCACAGAGATCACTGCTCGGCACATCGTAGGTGCTTCCTCGAGGCTTCCCCCAAATACGAGATAATTGGAGGAAGGCACACACTTGGCGGGAGGGGTTGGGGGGGGTAACATGTGGGAAGGAACACACTCCACTGAAGCCCAACCTCACCTCCCCAGGCTCTCCCTCAGGCCCACTGGAATGGGGGCACCATGTGGGGGGTTGGGGGAAGCCCCTGCAGCCAGAACTCTGACATCTCCTTAAGGACCAAACCGAGCTGTGCACACAGCAGACACATAATGAATGTTCTTCTCTATTCTGAGGCCACTACCCAGTATAGTGCATAGAGCACTTGGGCTTGGAGTCAAAAAGGCCCGAGTTCAAATTCTAGAAACGGTGTGACCACGGGCAAGTCACGTAACCTGTTTGCCTCAGTCTCCTCAATTATAACTTTTCCTTTTGGAGGGGGGAGGGCAGGGCAGTTGGGGTTAAGTGACTTGCCCAAGGTCACACGGCCAGTCAGTGAAGTTTCCTCCATTACAAAGCAGGATCCTAACAGCCCCCGCCTCCCAAGGCTGCCATGGGCGCCAGGCACACAGCAGGCACTACATAAAGGCGGCTGTTGTCATCACTGCGTTCATGCTATCTCATCAAAATGCTTTTTAAAGGCGCACACAAGATGCCAGGCAGGACCCTTGTAAGCAGCAGACACACAGCCAGGCCTGCTCCGCCAGCACTCCATCACTCGCATCCAGGCCGCCTCTCCTGAGGCAGAGCCAGCCAGTGGCCCTTCCCAGGCCCACCTCCCAACACCAAAAGGCGGGGGCGGCCCCCCCCCCTTGCTGGGCGGCCAACGCAGCATCGACACATGCTCACCCCCAAACAAAAGAAACAGCATCCCACTCACCATCCCCAACAGCCATCCCGCCGCTCTGCGGAGGCCCTGAGGATCCGGGGGGGCCCAGGAGGTCAGGCAGGCCCCCAGGAGCCCACGACACCCCCGTGAACGGCAGCCCACGCCAGGCTCCTGCTCCAGTGCAGCATGAGGGAGCTCCGCTGCTCGCTACGGCAAGAGCTGACAGCTGCTGGGCCATTTCAAAATACAAGTCCTGAGCGCGCTGGGTCTGCCAGGAGAGGCCCCTCCTGGTGCGGAGCAGCCAGGCTAAAGCTTTGACAGCGCCAGGCCGGCTGGGCAGGCCCTGAAGGTCACCCACCGGGCCTTCAGAGCCAGGGCCGGCCCAGGACTTCCTGCCAAGCCTCTTCCAAGGGGATTCGGGCCCTTTTGTAATTCTTTTACCCCTTTTGTGAATAGGGGAATTCAGAGCAGACCCCGCCGCTCCCCCTCTCGGCCATCAGCGGCCTCATTATGCGGCTCTGTGGGCAGAGAGCTCTGTCCTGGGAACAAAGGCTGCACCCTGAGCAAAACATGCAGCTGCATGGCCCCCACCCCCAAGACTGTTCTCTGCCCCAGTGCCGGGCACTGGCCACTCCAAACCCACTGCCAAGCCCCTGCTACCCACTGTCCCTCAGCCTCCTCCGGGCTTGGGACCAGCTCAGCCACCTTCAGGTCCCTCTGCTCCCCAGGGGCTCAATCAGAGCCCTGAGCCACCCCCCAGGGTGTGGCACAGAAAGGACATTCAGAGGCAATCCAGGACTGGAATGGAGCAGGTTACAAACCTGTAGGGATGCCCTGTAAGTCTAGGCAGCGGCCATGGCTCAGCTGTGGGTGAACAAGGCCTACAGGTGCCACTGTCCAGAAGGAAAGCCAGCCTTCCCAAGCACGCAGCCACCGCCAGGAGAGTGCCCAAGCCGGATGGCAGCTGTCCGGCCTTCTCTCTGAGAAAACCCGAGGAGTAAGGACGCCAGTCCCGTCACCCAGGATGGGCTCACGGGAATGACGGAGGCGGCGTCCAGGCCCCGGTGTCATGGCCCCCATAGTGTTCCACCACACCGGACAGGCTGCCCAATACGGATGAGAGGGTGGCTGGGCTCAGCTTCCCCATCAGTGAAATGGGTGATGTCCCAGGGTGGGAGGGAGCACATCGAGCCCTCTGCCAGCTGCACCCTGATGATGAGCACCAGCAGTCACCAAGAAGGGGCTGAAGAACAGAAAGCGGGCACAGAACTTCAGAAGCATCTCCAGGGACATCCTCCATAACAACCCCCGGAGGCCTTAGTCCACTGCCCCCAGAATGCCAGCTCTGCTCTCCCTCAGAGGGGAGGGGGCCAGGCTGAAGGGAGAGGAACCAGCCTTCCCCCAGCCCACCCCACCCCGCAAGTCAGGCAGCAAGTTGAGACCAGCAGGCAGCTGTAGCAGCACCACAGGCACCTGAGCAGGCCCGGAGGGCACGAGGAGGGGGCTCAGAGCCAAGGCAGGCTGCCGGCACACGGCCTGACCTTCATGGCTGTCCACATCTCCCCCGGGGCCATGAGGGTGCATGGCCTCAGGCCACGCTCTGCGGGCCGTAGGGAGGGCCCAGCACACCTCTTCTGTGGGTGCATGGAGTGTAAACATTTCAAGCCATCATGGAGAAGTCTCACTGGAAGAGCAACAGACGTCTGGCACTGCAGAAGCCGGTCACACAGACGCCGGACTCAGTTCCCATCAGAAGAAGTGGAGGCAGATCAGAGGCTGCGCCAAATAGGACAGATAGCGGTAGCATCACCGTCATCAAGAAAAGCTGCTGAGGAGAGTCCTGCCTCACAAGGCCTGCTCTGGACTTCCTCATGGTGGCGGACTATGGGGAGGGGTGGCGGGGAGAGAAACGGACAGGGACAGAGAAAGACAGGGGGGGAGGGGAGAGAGAGAGAGAGAGAGAGAGAGAGAGAGAGAGAGAGAGAGAGAGAGAGAGAGAGAGAGACAGACAGACAGACAGACAGACAAAGAGAGAGAGAAAGAGAGACACAGACAGACAGACAGACATGGATAGAGACAGAGAGAGGGACAGAGACAGAGAGAGGGACAGAGACAGAGAGAGAGAGACAGAGAGACAGGGACAGAGAGAGAGAGAAAGAGAGACAGAGACAGAGAGAGGGACAGAGAGAGAGATCGAGAAGAGGGAAAGAGACAGAGAGAAAGACAGAGACAGACAGAGAGACAGAGAGGAAGGACAGAGACAGAGACAGAGACAGAAAGGAGGGACAGAGAGAGACAGAAAGGAAGGACAGAGAGAGAGAGGAGACAGAGAGAGAGAGACATAGAGGAAGGACAGAGACAGAGAGACAAAGATAAAGAGACAGAGAGGAGGGATAGAGACAGAGAGACAGAGACAGAAAGGAGGGACAGAGAGAGAGAGAGACAGGGACAAAGAGAGAGAGAAAGAGAGACACAGACAGACAGACAGGGATAGAGACAGAGAGAGGGACAGAGACAGAGAGAGGGACAGAGACAGAGAGAGAGACAGAGAGACAGGGACAGAGAGAGAGAGAAAGAGAGACAGAGACAGAGAGAGGGACAGAGAGAGAGATCGAGAAGAGGGAAAGAGACAGAGAGAAAGACAGAGACAGACAGAGAGACAGAGAGGAAGGACAGAGACAGAGACAGAAAGGAGGGACAGAGAGAGACAGAAAGGAAGGACAGAGAGAGACAGAAAGGAAGGACAGAGAGAGAGAGGAGACAGAGAGAGAGAGACATAGAGGAAGGACAGAGACAGAGAGACAAAGATAAAGAGACAGAGAGGAGGGATAGAGAGAGACAGAGACAGAAAGGAGGGACAGAGAGAGAGAGAGAGAGAAAGAGGGGAGAGGGCCCTGGTCCATGCGTCTCTCCTGGGTCGCCTCGTCCAAGCACGTGCTCCCTACTACCTCTACGCTTCTATGGAGGTGGCCTCTCATGCTGTCCTCTTAAGTGACCACAGCCTCCATGGCAGGGCCCCCAGCAGAAACCCCCCCAGGGGGAAGGCCTGTTCTGCCAGGTATTTTCTTGTTATTGTGTGTTTTATTATTGCTGCAATTTTTGTTTATTTTTTAACATATTTTTATTTTATTAAATATTTCTTAATCATATGTAAAAATTTTAACAATCACTTTAAAAATTCTTGAGTTCCAAATTTCTTCCCCCCTTGCATTCCTCTCCCCTTAAAAAAGCCAACAATTTAATAGTCATTATATGATGTTAAATCATGCAAAACACATTCCCGTATTAGCCGTATTGCAAAAGAAAACAGACCAACACCTCATAACAATTTAGAAATAAAAGCTAATACTAAAAGCATACTAGAAGAGCAAGGGGCCATTTACCTGTCAGGCCCAAATAAGAGATAGAGAGCATTCTAAAATGCAAAACGGATAATTCTGATTACATTACATTGAAAGGTTTTTGCACAAAGCCAAAGCAAAGGAAAGCAGAAAGGTGGGAAACAATTTTTACAATCAGAGTCTCTGATAAAGGCTTCATTTCTAAAATAGATAGAAAACTGAGTTAAATGTATAAGAATACATGTCTGGGGGCAGCTAGGTGCCGCAGTAAATAGAGACTGGCCCTGGAGTCAGGAGGACCTGAGTTCAAATCCAGGCTCAGACACTTAACACAAATACTAGCCGTGTGAGCATGGCCAAGTCACTTAATCCCAACTGCTTTCCCCCCCCCAAAAAAGAAAGAACACATGTCATCCCTAAGTGATAAATAGTCAAATGAACAGGCAGTTTTCAGATAAAGAAATTAAAGCTAATCTACAGTCATGAAAAAAATGCCCTAAATTACTATTGCAAATCAAAACAACTCTGAGGCACCACCTCACACCTCACATCAGACTGGCTAACATGTCAAAACAGGAAAATGATCAATGTTGGGGAGAACATGTGAGAAAACTGCAACACTAATGCATTGTTGGTGGAGTTGTGAACTAATCCAACTCTTCTGGAGACCAATTTGAAACTATGCTGAAAAATGGGAAAAGGCCCCACATGTACAAAAATATTTACAGCAATATTTTTGTGGAGACCAAGAATTAGAAATGGAGAGGATGCCTATCAGCTGGGGAGTGGCTCAATAAGCTACGGTCCCTGAATGTAATGACTATTACTGTGCTTTAAGAAATGATGAGCAGACTGGAAAGACTTCCACGAACAGATGCAGAGTGAGGGGGGCAGAAGCAGGAAAGCACTGTGTCATGACTCTTCTCAGCAGTGCGAGGTTCTAAGATGGAAAATGCATCCACACCCAGAGAAAGAGCTGTGGTGCCTGAATGCAGAGCCAAGCAGACTGTGTGCACTCTGTCTTGTTTAACCTGCCCAGCTCTTCTGGAGGGCACTATCAATCCCGAGGGTCCCAAGTGCCAGGCTTTCAAACGACTCCTTGCGACCATTCTCGGTCCCACGCTCACTAAACACTTTTGGAATTCCCAATTAAACGTGCTCCTCTCCCACTGCCGGTTGTTTCCAGCCGCAGGAGGAAGGCCCCCTGCATCAGAGGCATGAGACTCTTCAGGTTTAAGTGCCCCTGCGTGGCCTGCACGCTACCTACTTTCAGCAACTTCTCACCAGTGCCCTGAAGTTGTGGGCAGTGCCCGATGGGGTAGTGTGAAGCCGAGGCTACGCGATGCCAAAGCCCGCAGATGAGAAGAGTCTTCACCTCCTGGGGATGCGTGTCCAGAGCAACTTTTCTGGGGCCAGGCTTCCTAACCCAAAGCATGTCCAAAAGGTGGCCCACTGGGGCCCTGCTGCCTTCTGGAGGGCCCTCATCTGGGGAGGGCCACCTCCAGCCCAAGCGCTAACCGCCAAGCAAGAAGACGACATTGGGAGCAAGGCGCTGGGGATTCACACTGACCATACTGCCAGGGGAAAGAAGGGAAGAACAGCTGGGAGAAGAGGAGGGCAGCATCCGTGAGAGACCCCATCCGCCAGCACAGCCACCTGTCTCACTACACCCTAGCATCGCTCCACAGCTCTGAGCATTCCCGACTTTCGTTTCACAGAAAAGGGTGCCAAGAGGCCACTCTGCCACAGGCAAAGAATCCCCCTCCCGCACCCAATGCGTCCCCATCATCTTTCCTCCTCAGACCCACGATGCACACGGGCTGCTGTGGCCAGCAGGCTGCCAGCAGACCAAGCGATATGCCAAGCCCAGTGCTGCAAGTGGGAGAGACAGTGACACAGAGGCACGGCCACAACACACAAGGCAAGAGGGAAGGAAACAAGCACTGACTGAATGCCAAGCTGCCAGGCAGGCACTAGGATGATGTCCGTTTTACAACTGAGGACACTGGGGCCAACAGGCTCAGGCTGGATCTATGTCGCTCTTTTATCTTGACCACTTTGGGGATGCAGACCTAGCAGTGGTACGGCTGTCTGCCCAAAGGTCAAACACCAGAGTCACTGCACTGCCTTGCCTCCTACTCCAATAGGCAGCCTCAGGGCATCTTAACTACATCTAACAGTCCTACAACCACATCACAAACAGCAACGGAAAAGCATCATCCCCAGTGTCAGCAGAGGACCAAGCCCCTGGCCTGGCACCTCCGCACTTTCCTCCTCCTGCCAGGCCCTGACCACAGGGGGCTCTTCTGGCCAAGGCCAAACACCTTCCCCTGCCTGTGTCCACCTCAGTGTGGCTGCTCCTCCCTCCCCTGCTCACTCTCCCCCCATACAGACACACACACACACCACGCAGACACACACACATACACATTACACACACAGACACACACACACTCACAGACATATGCAGACACACAAACACACATGCACACACAGAGACAGCATCACATACTCACACACACTTTTTCTCTCAGAGCTCTGGACTTGACATCCAAAGACTAAGGTTCAAATCCTGACCTCTGGACTTCTGGTGCCTTGACCTCTCAGGTCTCTTTCCTCGCCTTTGTCAGATTAGGGGCCCACCTCACTCTAACCCTAAATCCTAAACGGCCCGTGGGGTCTCTCCTGCTCCAATCCATCCCACCCAGATGCTGTGAGTGCATATCTGCCCATGTCTCTCTTATCAGCCCCCTGCTTTGGCTCAGAAAGCCCTTCACAGCCCTGTGCAGGGGTGGGGAACCTGCGGCCCTGAGGCCACTCGGGGCCCTCTAGAGTGGCCCTTTAGTGAACAAACTGCGCCTCCCACCCCAACAGCAGGATCTGCTCTACAAAGTTTGGGACTAAGTCCAAAGGCCACACCCAAGACCATCTCCTGTTTCTAGGCCTTTGCCCTGGCAGTGCCCCAGGCCTAGAGCACCCTCACTCTTCACCTCCGTCTGCTAGAATCCCTCAGGGCATAAGCAATGCCTGGCACAGAGATGGCCCCACACCTTCCAAATGCCAGCTCCTCCCCCCACTGCATCTTACACGTGGCCATCTACTTTTCAGTCCCACGCACACACAGAAGGCACCTTGAGAATCCAGCCTTTTTCACTCCCTGAACCTATCTCTCTAACAGTTCCCTGTAGACAGCAGGCACTTGATAAATGCACGCTGGTCAGCTGAATGGTCAGTGGTTTCAGAAACACAAACTCCTGAGCTTTATTCCCAGTAACGTGATTTAGAACAAGGTTTGATCACAACAGGCCACACCGCCCACAGAACCAGTGTTGTTTCAGAGACAAATACTCTTCCAAGAAGGCAAAGTGTCTTTCCCAGGTCCTAGAAGAAGGCTCTTCCCAGGAAATCTTTGCTAAAAATCAGACACACAGAAGTCCAGCCGACTGTACAACTAGGGGGAAACTGGCCCAGCACACTCGCACAGGGCCGAACCCGCCATCCCAGGATGGCGGGGACACTGCATGGGTGTCAGGAGGAGGGACCATTAGCTCCCACCACCCCAACAGCAGGACCGCAGGGCAGGAAGAGGACAAGTAAAAATGTCAGCCAAAGAGAAGACACACGGGTAGACAGACGCCTTCCTTCTCCACTTCTCTCAACAACAGACCCAGAGCATCCAATCCCGGGATGGCAGGCGCCCTCCACCCCCACCACGGCACGCCCAGGACAGAGAACCACAGCAGCGTCTCTTACCATTGCTGAGCCTCAAGCCCACGCCGCCTGTGTCTCTCACTTCATCAAATCTGGCAAACACGGCCTGTAACCTGGAAACCAAGAGGAAGAGCTGTTGGTCCTGACGCTCACACTGATACGATGCTTGAGGTCACTCACACATACATGCAGCTGGCTTGAGAGATCAGCCAAACTCAGCCATCTCCTGGAGCCAGTCAGAGATGAAAAGGCCAACAAAGTCCCCTCCCCTGTAGGTCTCAGAGCTCTGCCTGGGCCAATGAGAGGTGAAGTATCTAATGAGACCCTAGACCCACAGCTGGAAAGATCCCTGAGTCCATCCAATACAATGCCCTGCATTTCAAGGGTCGGGATCGGAGGCCTAGGAACAGGGAGGCCTAGGAACAGGGAGGCCCAAGGAGGTGTTGGAGGCCAGGCTTGATCCACTGCTCCTGACTCCAAGGCCAACAGGCCCTCAGTCTGCCTCCATGGAGACCAGATGTCTGGGCTAGCCCAAGCCCTGGGCACTCCCATCACAGACCCATTATGGAAATGAACAGACTGGGCACCTGGCTAGTGGCTAACCCATGCTGACCAGCAGGGAAGCAGAGACACTGAGTCCCATGGTGAGATGAAGTGACTCTCTCCCTGTTCTGACTGTAGGGGCAGAGGCCTATGGGCATGGCATGACCCAGGCACAGGTATCCAGGAAGGTGCCAAACACCTAGTGAATAATGGATAATCGAACTGAATTCCTCAAAAGTGGGCTAGAAAGCAGAACTAGATAACAAATGCAGTTTTTCGGGGGCAGCCAGGTGGCCCAGTGAATACAGTATCAGCCCTGGAGTCAGGAGGACCTGAGTTCAAATCCAGCCTCACATACTTAAGACTTACTAGCCATATGACCTTGGGCAAGTCACTTAACCCCAACTGCCCTGCCTTCCCCCTTCCAAGAAAAAATAAGAAAAGAAACCCAGTTTTTCTACAGACCTCCTGAATAAAACTGTCATATGACCAAAAGGAAAAAGGTACCCAAGATGGAGTTAGACTGTACTGCCGTGGCAAGGCTGAGCCCCGCCCCCCCGCCTTCTTGGAGCTGGGAGTGGGGGGTGCAGAGAGTCAAGAGCAGAGCCCAGAGAAGAGGTGCCCACCAGGGCCTCTCCGGAAGGTGGCACCGGACATCGGTCACACAGTCGATTCCTTGGCCGTCTTGCTGCTGAGCCCAGGCTGGACAGCTCTCTCTGGGTTGTCTCCTCGGAGGGGGCTTGGTGGGGGTCTTGTACTTGTGTGCACTTGCAAAAGGAGGCGTTTGCTGAGGAGCAGCTGAAGACTGGTGACTTGAGAAGTCCCTAGCGCAGCACAGTGGCAACAAGCATGGCGGCAGCGACGAAGTCCGTCCTTCCTTCTAGGAGCTGCCCTCGGAGGCAGAGGGGCCCAGGTCTGCTGCCTTGTGGGAGCCGGGTATCCTCCACCTGCCTGAGCCTTCCTAGGGAGCGCTGCCCTTGCTTCCCCTCTGGTCTAGACCACCGCTGCTACGGGCATAACATTCACACCCTCGGCTTGTGCCGGCTTCGCTTCTATGGGGTGGCGATGGCCCTCCCAGGGCACAGTGTGCTCTAGGCAGTCTCTGTGGACCTGGCCTCTCCCACGAGGCTGTGTCTGCTGTCGGGGCCTATTTTCCTCACCATCTTGGTTCTCAGAGATGCTCAGCCCTGTGCCCCCCGCTCCCCATCATCCTGGAATGAAGGAGACCCATGCTTCTCTGGCCCCTCACAGTGCTCACAAGCACGCTGCTGCCAGGCTGACTCTCCTCTGTATATGCTGACTGCATACTTGTAGCACAAGGCAGACTGGCTGTCATGACACTTTTTGTAAATACCAAACATTAAAAACAATGTTTTCGACTGCCTGTGAGCTCCCCACAGAACAGCTCTGACCAGCCCCTTCCATGTCCCCCCAAACAGTAGGCATGAGCTATCCTCTCCCCGCACTGGTCCACAGAGGCCAAGTCCAAGCCAGCTCTTCATTGAAAGGATCTGGGTCTGGGCACTCAGTACCCACTACCTGTAGAAGCCCAAGAAGCAGGAAGGTCAGGTTGTGGGGGAGCCGCCGAGGGGCTGCCTGGCCCTCAGGGATGGTGTGAGGAGACCCTGGGCTCTGGGCCAGCCCTCTTCAGCTTCCCCATTGGCAGAGCATCGTTGCTGAATGGAGCGTGGCTGGGTTGCTCTCACACACTGGGCCATGACCAGCTGCCATCTCTTCCATCCCTCCTCTGTGGAAGGCCCCACACTGTCCCTGTCCACTCCAGTCCAGGTCCCCAGGCAAGGAAGGCAGCAGAGCCCAGTGGGTACAGGGCTGGGCTTCAGTTCTAAGCCCACCTCAGACACAGACACTGACCTGCCATGGGATCCTAGGCAAGGCTCTGCCCTCAGAGGACTTTGTTTTCCTAGCATACAAGAGACCAAGATGGGTAAGCATGGTGGCTGCTCCACCTCCGGGGGGCCCTGTGGCTCCCTGACACAGCTTAGGCCCATGTTGTGCCCGACACTGCATATGCACTTCCTCCCTCTCTACCCAAGCTCAGCTCCCTCATCCCTTATTATCAGGAGGCCTCTGCTGCCCCCTCCCTCTCGCCCCTGTGGACACCCATGTATAGGCCCTCGGCTCTCCGGGAGAACAGGAGCTCATACAGGTCAGGATCCCCTCAGCTTCCGCCTCAGTTTCCTCTGACCCGCCATACAAATGATCCATTGGCCAGGACTTGGGCAGAGAGAGCCAAGGCTAGAGGTTGGCATTCCCAGGGATGGCAGAGATGACATCACGTCTCCTCTGTTCCTGCCCTGTGGGCATACCTGCACACTTCTCTCCCTGGAGAGGCGTGCTGACATCCCTGCACCAGGTGACAAGACAGGAGCCTAAGAGACAGGGAAGGTTAGAAGCATGTCTGTAGCACTTACCGGGCAGCGGGGAGGCCTCTCTTGCTGAGGTCCACTCTGACTTTCTCTCCCACATGGCGGTAGACCTCCACCATGGCCAAGATCGCAGCGTCCCTCACCTACCAAAGGAATTGGGAAATGAAGCTGATGGAAACACTCACCATCAGCGTCTCACAAGCACACAGTTAAGCACCTTGGGTCACCTGTCAACACTCTCTAACCATCCATGATGCACGAGATGCAGCCCTGGCTTCACCACATCACTTCTTCCTTGGGCAAAGCCCAGCACCATGGGTGCCCCCACTACCGGAACACGAAAAAGACAGAAGCCACCTCCCATGGGGACCCAGAAAGCCCACTCCCACATCAAATCAAGGGGCTGTGTCAGTCACTCTCCAGCACATGCTGGTCCCTGTGGAGCCCTGGGATCCAAGCTGCCACATGAGAACCTTGCAGCTTGAGGGGCTTCCTGGAAAAGGCCCAGTCACAACAAGAGAGGAGGAGAGTGGCTGATAATGGCGCGGAGAGGCCGTGTGCAGAGTGGTGCGGGTTCCAGCCTGCCTCTCTCCCAACCTTGCCTGTGTGTGCTGCCCAGTCAGGCACTAAGTCCTGGGTTTCGGCCTTGGCCTCAGCCTCCAAAGCCGCCCCAGCACAGGCCAAGCATTCAGGGGACCTCTGGTCCTTGCTTTTCAAAAAGAATAAGTAATCTGAGAACCGAAAGGGCTACCATGGCCACTTTGCCCTGCTGGATGAGGGTTATAGCTGCAATTCGAGGGCCTGCATTACCTCAGGTAGCCCCTTAACACCTGCCCCAGGACCCTGATGGCAAAGGCAGCACCAGGAAAGCTCTCCCCAACGAGGTCCTCGCCAGAGCCCATCAGACTGCAGACAGGGTAGGGGTGGGGCTTAAGGGCCAACAAGGGTCAGGCCTGAGCACAGCCTCCGAGTCACACTGGGGATGCAGGAGCAGTGCACACTTCTCTGTCCCCCAAAGGAGGACCTGACACTACGTCTGTTAAGTTCCATTCAAAGATCCAAATGAAGGTTCTAGTTGCTGAATTCCCTACTGGAGCCCAGCCATGCCATTGCTCCAACCAATTCAGAAGTGGGCACCCACACATGAACTGTCAGTAAAACTAGCAATGGTGCCAGGTCAAGCCCATTGCCTGGGGCCTCCAGTGAAGACCGCCTTCCAAGCTGACCTCTAGCTACTAATGATGCCTCGTGGGCTAAGTCCATCTGCTGGTTCTTTGGTAAGGAGCCACCATCCCTAGCCCCCCAAAAGGACCTGTGCTCTGTCAGCTAAAACTCTGAGGCCCCCAAAGTCCTCCATCTTTCTCCAGATATGCCAGGGGAAAAGTGCGACACTGGACCCTCCACCAGTCACCCATCACTCTAACCATGGGACCAGCCTATAACAAATCCATGAAAAAGTAAACGTCTGTGAATCAGGGTCCATAGGTCAGTCAATGACCAATCATTACCTGCCCTGAGCAATGGAGTGAAAAGGGAAAGCAAAAATCCAGTGCCTCCCCTCAAGGAGCTGCCAGTCTAACATGCAGACTGAGATGTCTAGACGAGGTATAGAGTGAGTGAAAGTCATCATGAGAGAGAAAGGCAGGGACAGAGGCAGGCTGGGTTACAGGCTGGGATGTGGAGGAAGCAGGGGAGGCAGGTGGCAGACAGGGAAGGAGTGTGAATGGGGCACAGGGGAACAATGGGGGAAGCGCACTGGACCCCAAGGTCCTGAGGAGATCAGGAAGGACACTGAAGGCCGAACAGAGGATTTGGGATTTTAACCTAGAAGTGATAAGAAGCTGCTGAGGGTCGAGTAGGAGTCCTGAGCTTTAGGAAAATCTCTTTAGTGCATGAACGAATGGAGGATGGCCTGGAGGCAGCAGACCTCTCTGGCCATTACCGCACAAGGTGATGGGCCTATGCCAGGACAGGGGAAGGAGCAGAGGACAGAAGGAGCATAGTGGAGAGATACTGCCGAGGTGACATCGACAGACTTTGGCACCATCTTGGATCTGAGAGGTGAGAGTGAGGAGTCTGGCAAGACCCCTAGGTTGTGAGTGTAATGGACTGAGGGGATGGAGGTGACCTTGACAGTAAACAGGGAAGGAGGGAAGGAGTTTAGGGGCAAAGGTAATGAGCTCTGCTCTGGACACACTGAGCCTAAGACGTCTACTGCACATCCAGTCTGAGACAGCCAAGAGGCAGTTAGAGATGAGAGACTGGAGTAGGGCAAGACAGGCAGATTTGAGTCATCAGTATACAGATGGTCATTAAGCCTGTGAGAGGTGAGGAGACCAGCACATGAAGTAGGATAGAAGAAGGAAAGAGGGCCCAGGGTGGGACCCTGAGGGACGCATACGGTCAGAGGTAGGAGCTGGAGGAGGATCCAGCCAAGGAGGCTGAGGACGAGAGGAAGGAGAAGCGGGAGAACACAAAAGGAGGAGAGCGCAAGCCACAGCCACCAAAGCTGAAGACTGGGAAAAGGCCACAGGATTTGGAGACTGAGAGATCATGGCAGCTTTGGAGAGAGTAGCTTAGCTGAATGATGAACAGAAGCAAAGAAGGGGAAAGGAAGGGTAGGCCCAAGTATAGGCAGCCTTTCCAAGGAGCCTGGCCACAAAAGGAGGAGAAAGGATGGGAGAACAGCTCGCAGGCTGGACAAGACCTGGGCACAACTGCAGGTGGTGCTGAAGTGGTCAGCAGACACAAGGGTTAAGAGCGGGGTCAACGGACGGGGCAGAACAGGGCGGGCCTTGGCCAGGAGAAGGGAAGATGGGGAGGGGGGCAGGGTCTGAGTGAGGGGTGAAGAGATCTGGAAGAGCCACCAGGAGGTGGGGAGAGGGCTACTCAGGCTTGGCAGAACCTGCCGATCCACCTGGAATGGCCAGACAGGAAGAAGGTCAGCGCCAACCTAGTGCATGACTCTCCTTGCCTCAGTCTCCTCATCTGCAGGGTGTGGGTCATCCTAATCCTGCCCTGGAGCAGAGAAGATGCTCTCTGCAAAGTGTGGACCTCTCCTGGAGTAGTAGCTCCTTAGGAATGGGAGCCAAAGCCAAAGCGCATCATGTTCTAACAAGAGTGAGACAAGCCTCACATTACCCTCCGGGGGAAGAAGCCAGAAAGGAGAGGGCCCAGCCCATCCTCCTCCCCAGGAGTCACAGCAGGACACCGGTATCTGACGGCTCCACTGGCAAGTCTGGTAATGCACAGAGGGGAGAAAGGAAGCCCACCATTCCACGTGTGAACACAAAGAAGTTCCTTACCTGACCATTGGAATCTCCAAGTAAGATGCACAAATGTGGCACCAACTTGCTGAGGCCTAGCGAGTGTGCGCCATAGCTTTAAGACAAAAGGGGAGAGAAAGCTTAGTGGCAGGACAGCACCTGGGCTCAGCACCATGCCCGCCCCTCCAGGCTCTGAAAGCTCCTCCCTTCACTCTCAGGGTAATGGCAGGGAGGGATCACACTAACGAGAGCCCCACAAAGGTAGATTTTTAGGAAAAGGCCACAGAAGGGCTGCCATGCCCACTCTAGAACCCAAGCTGGTCTCTCCACAAGGCAGCACCAACCACCAGGGTCACTGCCTTTAGGGAGGAGCCAATGGCAAGGGCATCCTCAATGCCATCTTTTTGCTTTAAAATAAAAATGTCAAGGAGGCCATTGCAGCTTCTCCACTGAAGAGAGTCCGCCCAGGTGAGAGCCTGAGGACAGAGGGGAGGAGGCAGGGAAGCCAAGGGGGACATGCCCAGAGCAAGAGCACCAGAAGGACTGTGAAAAAGGTGTGGAAGGGGACAGGGGTGTCACATACAGAGGGAAGCAGAAGTCAGAGAACTGTGGGAGGAAGAGGAACAAGGAGGCGGCAAGCTCACCTGAGACCTGAGAGAAAGGAATGGGAACTGGCCCAGATACCAGATCCAAGAAAATTTTTAAAATCCACCAAGACTTGAAATTAGCAAAGCAGAGAGGTCACAAATGTTTTAAATGACTACAAAACAATTCCACCCATCAGTTCAAGCAGAGCAAAATGCCCAGAGGGCCATTCTCCAAGACACAGTGCAGATGTCCAGGGCCGGCCATGTCAGGTGAGCCACATGAACATGGGAGAGAAGGCAGAGAAGGGCAGGAAAGGAGACCTAAGGAGAGAACGGGGCAGTCTCCGAAGGAGGCAGAACCGATCGCTCACCATCAAAAAGAGCTTCTCAAAGAGAGTTCTGAGCTCAGTGAGGACCACCAACGACCACGAAGGACCGTTCTCCAAGAGCCTGTGGGCAGCACAGCTGGCCCAGAAAACCAAGACTCCTTCATCTCAAGGCCCACAGGAATCAGCAAGCAGCCAGGGTAAAGTAGCCTGAGGCATCTATGCAAGGGATGCCAGAACAGACTCCCCATTTTGGTGAGCCTATCTGAAAGCAGTCTGTCCCCAAGGCCAGTATCAAACCACATCCAAACAGCCTCTCTGGAGCGAGTGCTAAATGTCAGAGGCGTCCCCAGGGAAAAATAAAGAGATGGCCATTTCTGCAGCTGTAGAACCCAAGGGGGGATGAGGGATGTGGGGAAGGAAGCGATGTGGCATTTCAAGTTCTTCTGCTTACGTGTTTAAGGTGGAAATAAGACACAGACAGACACCTTCTCGGGACCGATAGTTCTTGTGTTTAAAACCAACAGTCAAGTGCTCCCAAACACACTAGTGGAAAAAAGAGAAAATGGTGACTTGTTGAAAACAAGGTGGCTGCTGTTCCCTCTGCCAGACGTGCCTGGCTGATCTTGCTAAACCGCGTTACCGCCAGCCAGGGCACAGCTTTCCCCTCCCCTCCTTCTGGGAATACGTCTCTGAGCTGCAGCTGCAGGAGCCCGCTTCCTCATCTATTTAGTGCACCCCTGAATTCAGATTCTCCTCCTGCATGAAGCCCCTCCCTACTTTCCCAAGACTCTCTCTAACGATGAGGGGAAACAGGGCCAAGAAGGGCCTGCAACCAGGACCTCAGGCAGATGTATTCTGCTGTCCTTCCCTTGCATCGCAGTCAAAAGACTCTCTGTGGTCCAGGAAGCATTTCACCAGGCCAGTGTTGCCTGGCAACAGCTGCAGGTTGATGGAACGGGCCTGGCCAGCCCTTGCCCCTGACACTGGGATCTCTGTGCAACTGCACACACTGCTTTCTTTTTGCTGAAGTCCACTAGACATCGTAACAACTAAGTGATGGTCAAAAACGGGCCCCCAAAGGAGGAGAAAGCCGGCTTCTGAAGGAACGAAGTCTACCCATTCCCCCCCACACACGCACACAAACACAAACACACACATAGACACCCAGCACAAACAGTTCCTGTATCCATGGGCCAGAAGGTTCTATGGTAAAATGCATTTTTTAAATAACTCACTGGCACACAGCCAGAGGCTTGTTGTAATGATACTTTTTTCCAACTATCACAGAATTTATTTTCATAATTAAGGTACTCATAAGTTCTCAAAATAAGCTTTCTCAGATTGAAATTTTTCATGACTATTGGTAATGAAAAAGAGCCTCTGGCCAAAGTATCATCAAGATCATAGTAACGTAGCTGACCTGCGAGAAAGAGCATGCAGACTGGGGTTAGAGTCAAAAGAAAAGGCCGCTTGAAGGCAGGCCCTCCCCTTGATCTGGGTCCTGGGGAAGCCTCCCACATGCCTTCAAAGGGAGCACTCACTATTCAGAATCTCCGAGTGGTGAAAACAAAGGCCACCCCTTCCCATCCAAATCTACACCCAATACCCTGGCCCCCCAGTTCATGGCATCCTGGGGAAGAAGCCCCAATCTAAGTAGAACCCCTGAGGAAACAGAAGAGCCAGAAGCCGACGCGAGGGGGGTCGCCACACTATCCTGCAGCATTTCTGGAAGCATGCTACATGACTTATATTTCCAATAGCTGGCTTTTTGATCTGTTCTGAAAGCCAGTGGCTTAAATAGTGTTGACTACACGCCAGGCCCAGTGCTGACAGGAAGCTCCCTGGAACCTGGACCCATCTGTCAGATGAGGAAACTGAGGCAGATGGAGGGCTGCCCGGCTACAAAGGTCCTGAGACCAGGTGTGGACTCAGGCCTTCCTGGCGCTGACTGAGTGAGGCCTTTATCTTCCCACAGGTTTTCTGTCACCTCCACCTTTGGCACCATCCTCCAGGGGAAGGAAGCCTACCATGGGCGAAGCTGCTTGGTCAATGAGCTTCAAGATCAGACTCTGCGCTTGCTCTCGAACCTGGTCTTTGGAATCTCCCAGCCGGTCTAGTAAAGCTGAAATAACTGGAGAAAACAAAACAATTAAGGATAACCAGGGACAAGCCCAGGGTAACTAAGGGGGGGGTGGTGTACTTATATAGAACCTCTTATGTGCCAGCCCTGGGCCAACAGCTTTACAGTAAGGATCTTGTTTAACCCTCACAACCACCCTATTCCTGATCCCCATTCTGCAGAGGAGGAGACCAAGGCCATGCCCAGAATGGCTGCCCCAAACGCTTATCCACACCCCTCACTGATGCTCTGGGGAGAGCTGGGCACACCACACTGGGAATGCAGTGACTGGAGTCCAACAGGTGACACAGGAACAGGGAGAGGGACTGGACCTGGGACTTCACTGGGGGGCCCAGAGGCACCCTCCCCTAGAGTTGCCATTGCAGAACAGCACTGACTCTGCCCGAAGCCCCAAGACCTCAGGTCACCGAGGCAGGATCTGACCCCAGAGCTTCTGAGCTCGGTCCACCCACCACAGTGCATCTCACATGATATGTTAAAAACAAACTTGGTGTATTCCTGCTCCTCACAGGGCACGGAAAACAGGATTTTGAGCTGGGAATTTTGAGATGGGAAGCTCAGGGGTCAGCAAGAGTGATGCCGAGACCTCTGAGGACGGCCTGCTCCCAGTGGGGCCATCGAGTGCAGTTGGGCACAGCGGCTGAGACCAGACCGGCCCTGCCTTGCAGGGCACTCAGGCCTGAGGCCCAAGGGAGGGATATGAAGAACTGTTCAAAGCCAGATGCAGATTTTCAACAGAGATAAGATGGAAGGCCAGGCCTTCTCCTTCCAATTCAAGTCGCTCTGAAAGCTTCTCTAGACATCAGGCCCAAATCTAGCTTTTGGCCTCTTCCTGCCCCGTCCTCCCTTGCCAGGCATCCCCCACCAGACAGCCCTCCACGTCCTCAGCAATCCAGCAACATTGGCCCTCATGTCCCCACCTCCCCTAGAACTCTCTCCTCATCTCCACCTCCTGTTTCCTTCATATTGAACAGCAATCTCCCATCCTCAGGCAGCCTTGGCTAACCCTGCAGTCTACCTGTGGACGCAGTTGTGAGGACAGGGACAGTGGATGCTGGGGTTGGTCTGGGCTCACTGATCGCCCTGCCTCAGGGGAGACAGGGAAAGGCCTGGAGCTGAAGAAGGAGCTGTCAGACACAAAGGAGAACCAGAAGAGATCGTGTCACATGCCACTCAGAAAAGGCCATGAGTGGAAAGAGTGACCAATAGGGTCAAGGTTGCAGAGGCCACAAGGGACAGATCTGGCCAATGGGACCTCAAGGTGGGTGCTGAGAGATGGCTGGAGAGCCTGGAAAGAGCCATTTCAGGTGAATGATGAATGTAAATGCCCAAGAACCAAGGTGGGGGGACACAGAGACAGAGAGTGGGAGGGAGCAGAGAGGAGAGAAGCGAAGGAGGGGAGACAGACAGAGGAAAGACAGAGAGAGCTAAGGCCTTAGATCAGCCGCCCAGAGCCCAGCTGTTGGGACTGGTCTGATGAGACGAGGAGGCCATCAGGACAGCAGACGCTGAAGATCAGGAAGGGCAGGTGGGTAGCCAAGGGCGATTTGCTGGAAAGGACTCAGTGGAATGGGGCCACTTCAAGTGACACGAGGAAGAAGATGGCAGAAGATACTAGGGAGAAGAGCGTATTTAGTGGGACACGCGCCTGTAACGCTCCCAGGCATCAAAGCCTCCTGACTTTCTCCGCTCCCCTCTGTGGATGCAGAAAGAACTCAAAGGGGCTTGAGGGCTGGGGGGAGATGGCCTGCTCCACCAAGGGCTTGAAGGAGGGAAGTGAGGCGAGGGCAGCCAGTGGACAGGTGATGGCCCAGGAGAGAAGCAGAAGGTCAGGGGCCCAAGATCTTAGGGCTGCAGGGCAGAGGATGAGCAGGGAGCGGGGGAAGGGAAAGATGAAAGGGGAAAAAGTAATGATCCTATCAGGCAATTTCTGAGTGGGAGATGGCTGTAGTGCACCTGAGGGGGAGCAATGGGATGTGAGGGAGCCCCTGGTATAAGACCAGGAGTTAGGGAGGAGAGAGTGATTGTGAGGGTGGTGGCAAAGTCCTAAGGAAAGAAGAGGCTGGGGGTCAACAGACAACAGCTACCAGGGTGGGGAGTGTCCCTCCAAGGAGGGGAGGCTGTGGGTGGCAGGGGGAGCCAGGATACTTCCGACTCCCCTCCCCTGACTAGGTAGGGGAGAAGGGAGGCCAGTGTGGCCGAGTCCTGGGAGGGAGTCAGAGAGGAAAAAGGTGAGGAGGGAGGTCAGCCCATGCACAGGTCCAGCGGAGAGTTCTCTCCAGAAAAGCACATGCCTGGGCCAGGTGACTTCCTCCAGCCCCACGGATCCACCTTCTGTGGCCTTCACACAACTCCAAAGCCTGTCCCTCCATGTACTTCTCCTGGAGGATGCCCCAGCTCAAATGCACCATCCAAGCCCTAATGCTGAGGTCTTTCTTGATCTCACCAGCTGTGGGGGAGATCCCCAGTCAAAACTACCAGGCTTCAAATCAGATTCTGTGTCTGCCAATCCAAGAACACACAGGAAGCACTGACTATGTCCCCAGAAACAGGCTGCGTGTGGAGGATACAAGGACAGAGATGGAGCCAGAGGAAAGAAAGGGGACCTGGAGGAAGCCAGGAGGCCTATATGAGGAGGGAGGAGCCACAGGCCAGAGTGAGAGACGGAAGGCCTTGTTTGCGGCCCAGTTGTGAGGCCAGCATCCTGGGGGACCGGGGGCGAGGTGACAAAGGCTCTAAATGCCAAGCAGAGGATTTGGGACTGGATCCTGGAGGCAATGGGGAGGTACGGGGCTTACTCAGTAATCAGACCTGTCAGATTTTAGGAAAAACATTCTGGTGGATGAAGGGAGGATGATAAGTCAGCCCCCTGCAAGTTAACGAACAAACACAGGTGTGAGGGGCTGGGGGTCTACCTCCAGGGAGGGGGAGCATCAGATGACAGAAGGGGGGTAGGGTAATAAGGCATGAAGTGTGTAGACTTGGGCCTATAGGTACATGTATGTGGCTGTGGATGGATGGATGGACGGATGGATGTGTGTGTGTGTGTGTGTGTGTGTACATGCACACAGATACGTACACACACACAGCAGCAGCAGCTGAAACTGAAAGAAGGCTTTAAGGTTTGCAAAGAGCTATCCAATAGGCTCCCAGGACCCCCCCAACAGCCCTGGGAGGGAGGTGCTACTATTTCCATGTTTTACAGTTGAGAAAGCTCAGGCAGACAGCAGGAAGCGTCTTGCCCAGGGTCATGCTGTGAATCAGTGGCTGAGGCTGTATTTGAACTAAGATCTCCCTGACTCAGGTCCAGTGCTCTGGGAGCTGTGGGGCCTCCAGCTGCCCCTGCGACCTCCATGTTTCAGTGCTCTCTGCACAATCATCCTTCTTGCTCACGTGAAGGGTAGGCACCTTCTGGCCTGGGTGCCAATAGGGTAAATCATCATTTCTGTCCAGACAAAGCCCTGAGTTGCCTCCAGAAGCCAGGTGACATGCCAACAAACATCTGCTTGTCTCTGCCTGGATGTCCCGTCAGTGCCTCCTTCTCAACATGTCAGAAAGAGTGTCCTTATTCCCACCCAAGCTCAGCTCACCTCTGAATGCCGCCATCCCTTCCAGCTCCTTGTTTCCAAGGTGGGAGTCACCAGGCCAGACTGTTTCCTCCTGGTACTGCCTCTCCCACTTATCCCCCACCATGTTTCCTGCTTTCATGGTGCCTTCCTGCCTCTAGAATCCTAATCTAAAGACTGAGACACAACATGGCCTAGGGGTTACAGAGCAGGCCTTAGCATTACAAAGACCTGAGCTCAAGGTCTACCTTGGATGTATACTGTTGTGGGACTCTGGGAAAATTGTTTCTATTTTCAGTGTCCCAGAAAACACTAGAATCAATCACTCCAATAAATTTATTAGCACATGACTAGGTAATGTGCTGGGTCCTTGAGATAAAATGAAAAAACAGTCATACACACACAAAATCAATACAAGAAAATTATGGGAGGAAAGACAGAAGCTTGGGGAATCAGGAAAGGTTTGTATGGAAGGGAGTATCTAGAGGAAATGAAGTATGAGGGAGTATGCTCCAGGCATAGGACACTGACAGCAAAGGTGTGGAGATGGGATATGGGCTGGTATGTGTGTAGGCAAAGTGAGTAAGACTGGAAAGGGAGGATGGAGCTTTAAATACTTTAATCCCTGAATGGGCACTGCCTCAAACAAACTGAGACCTTTTAAAGAGCTCAGCTAAAAAAGCCCAAGGTCTCCCAGTGCTTCCCAGGCCATCTCCAGTCATCCTGATCCAGACCTAGCCACTGGACCCAGACAGCTCTGGAGGAGAAGGTGAGGCTGGTGTCTGCACAGCCCTGCCTCACTCAAATCCAATCCACCAGCAAGGCATGCCATCACCCTCCTGATGTCACAGTCCTCTTCACGAAGGAAGGAGAAAGAGCAGAAGGACATTCCTGCCACATCACCCCTTCTCAATCTTCAAGGCACCTTATGTGCTCTAGAAAAAAGCCCACAGCATCAAGCTGCAATTGAGAGCCCACCCCAAAGAGACTGACACCAAGCCCTTCCAACTTTCACCTATACCCACCAAGGACTCTCTCAGTCCAACTGGCCTAATATTCATGGGCAGACATGACATTCTATCCTTTCCAAGGTTTGCTACCTGTCCCATCAAAAAAGAAATCCCCTATTTATTTCTGATAGAAATGGAAAAGGTAATACTCTCTAACTTACAACTATGCTTTCACAAGAAAAAAAAACCAAATATAATAAAATTATTTAACTTACCTGAGGGTACGTAGGATTTAAATCTTGCTGATAATCTGTCTACGAAGGCACTTAAAATCTCTAATCCAAGTAATGCCACCTGTTGGAAAAAACCCCAAATATTAGTGGCTACAAGGAAAACCTTGAGTGCTCCAAAAAAGCGCATTCAAAATCACAAAATCAACTAGAGATCTGAAGTCATCCACCTGCCCATGTTTAGCAAGGTATTTCAAAAACCAAGACCAACATTCACTTTAATCTAAACTGCATCTGTCATGCTCAGATTCCTTTACAAGGAAAAGTTCAGTAGAATTCTTAGTCACAATTTCTGTCTTCACTGGTTTGATGACTGATGGGGGTCCAGGCTCTGGGAAACCCCTTGAACCCTCCAGGAGGGGAGGCCATAAGCCTTTCATTATAGCTAGGTCCAAATCTGTTTCGCTTAACCTAGCCACTCCCTCCATTGTGCAGCTATTTCCCACCCCTGATCCTATCAAAACATCTATACCCAAACCAGTAACCCTTAAACTAGCCTAGGCCTCCAGGGTCTGTCAACTCCAGGGAGCCTCCAGCTATTTCCCACCCTTAATCTCATTACTGGAGTCTAACCTTCTTTGACTCCTCCTGAAGATCCTCCCCAAACCCTTCCTCCAGACCACCCCTAGATCCCTCCCACAACCTTTCCATGTATAAGCTCCATCTTGCCTCCAGGAAGGGGCTCAGACTCAGTCTATATCAGATTGTCATGGCTGCTGCTACAAGTGTCAAGAATCTTTAATGAACTTTGCTTTACTTTAGCTGAGAGAAGACTTGAGTCGAATTCTTCCGGCAGGACTCAAGAGAGTTGCTATTTTGGGGTCTTAAGCACCCCTAATCTAAACTTTAAACCTCAACAATGATGAGCTCTTCTAATGGTGTAGACCATGGAAAGACTGTCCATCTTTCTGGTACCAAAAACCCAGGTTCTGGCCCAAGCCTTCTTGATTCAATCTGAGACCTTACAAGCGTAAAATCAAACCATCCCCTAGGAAAGGAAGTACCAAGGCCCGCAGGGGCTCTGAGGTCCCACCTCAGCAAAGTCTTCCCATGCCAGGGGCACGGTCAGCACCTGAATCCAGAAAGAGGCGGGGAAGGAATTCAAGCAGACAACAATATTAAAAATAAGGCTCAGGGAGCCCACCCCTAGGTCTCTAGTGTTGACAAACCCTCAGTCAGAGGAGGGGCCAGCAGCAAACTCAAAAGTGGGTGGATCCCAACAGATGAGGGGAACAAAAAAAAATGAGGGGCTTGCAGAGGTAAGGATGAAGAAGACTGCACATCTGCAGGGACAACTGGGGAGCCAAAGAGCCCCTAACCAGCCCAGAAGAAACAAAGGCCAAGGACTGAAGGGAGGGAGCAGGTAGAGAGGAACATCTCCAGCCAAGTTCGAAGGAAAGGACCAGCCTGGTACTTAGGAGCTTAGAATTGAAAAGTCAAAGAATTTATATACTGCCTGGGGTGGGGGAGGACAGGACCCACCTCAGGCAGCAAATTCCAAAACCCAGAGTCTTTAATTTTAACAATTTAATTCAGAAACAAGCCAGAAGAGTTAGGAGAAAGACCATCAAAGGCAAAGGAAAGGACATCTGAGTGGGATGGTTTTGCACCCACTAGAAAACAGAAGGGAAAGGAACAATATGTTCAGAACAAACAGAGCTCAGAATGTCAGCCAGGGTGACCTAGCCTGCAAATCTGAATTTCACCTTACAGAAAAATAAAGAAGAGTCTGAAACATTTTCAGAAAGAACACAAGAACTGAAGGGTCTTTGCTTCTCAAAGCTTCCAAACCATAGGAGGAGCCACTAAAGGCAGCAGATAAGAGGGGCAACAAAGGACCCCAGAGACGCCCTAATTCACTGCTTGTGGCACTAGTATGGATCCAAGTACTCGGAATAGCCATTTAGGATTCTGTTAACAAAGTGCCTAAACGCCATCCCTAAAGGTCTCCCAGGCAGGGGAAAAAGATAACAGTAGCAGCACTTTTCATGGTTACCAAAAACTAGAAACAATGTAGAAGTCCATTAATTGGGGAGCGGCCAAGCAGATTGTGGAACACAAATATCACCAAACGAGGAAACAACAAATATGAAAAATTCTTATTCATATGGACAAACTGAAGTACACAGAGCCAGGAAAAGCTACATATATGACAACATCAAGAATAAAAAAGAGAGAAAACAAAGAAAGAAAAGAGAGAGGCTAGGGAATTATAGTGACTGTGATGGACAAAGACTGAAGCTCACCCAGTCCAGGCCCCTTCTAAACTGAGGTTTAGACTCCTCCTTTCACCCTCCCAACTACACAGCAGGACGTTAAAGTTTCAGTTAAAACAAGGAAGATATGCAAAGCCCTCAGAACAAACAAATCCACCCCCAGGACTTTGGCTGGTCTTTAGTAGCTCCTTCAGTAACAGGGTTCTGCAGGCCCTGGGGTTTCTTTTCTTCCAATTAAAATGTTAGCACTACATCCTCCTATAGGTCCTTCCAGTTGCTCAAACAGATCAACTTTGCCAGGCTTCTCTGAACTCTTGTGTGTGTTTGCATCTCAAAGATCCTATGCAGCTCTAGCCAATTCCTTAGAAAAGCCTTAAAGTCCTCTATTCCATTCAAGGTCATTTATTCCCCCAAGGAATATTCTCAGCTTTGTAGAGTAAGTTATTCTTGGTTGCCAGTCTCTATCTTTTACCTCTTGCAACACTGTGTTCCTAGATACCAGTTCCTCAGCTATGAAAGCTAGCCAGTCTCCTGTGATCCTGGCTGTACTTGAACTGCTTCTTTCGGGTTTGCAGTATTTTCACTTTAACCTGGGAGCCACAGATTTGAGCTAGGACATTCCTAGGACCTTTTCCTTTTGGGGTTCCCATTCAGGGGAACAGGAGATTCTTTTTAGCCCCATTTCTGTCTCTGGTTCTAAGCAATTTCTCTTTGTAATTTCTGGGCATATAGCAACCAGGCCTTATTAAGTCATGGTTTCATGGAATCTTCATGTGACACAGAGGTGGAGGAAAAAAGTAGAAGGCATCTCAGTGATATGAGATGAGAAGGAGAAAAAGAGCTCTTGGCAAATGGCCCCAATATTTTTAAAACAAGTCAGAGATTTGGCCTCACACTCAGCAAACTGGCAAAGATGACAAAAAAATAAGGGTTTCCAAAGTTGGGGGAATCATGTAAAGACAACCCACCAATGCACTGCTGGTGGAGCTGTGAAAGAGTACAACTCTTCTGGAAAGCAATTTGGAATTAGGCAAATAAAGTGGCTAAATTGTCTATACCCTATGACACAGATTCTGGGGTTTGGCACACAGCCTAAGGAGGTTAAGGACAAAAAAAAGACTCTATACACCAAAATGATTTGGTGTATTTTTTGTTGCAATAAAGATCTCAAACAAAACTGGTGCCCATCAACAGGGGACCGGCTAAACAAATGGACACTTAGTGTACTGTAATAAACAAAATAACTGATGACCAAAGAGAAGTGTGGGCAGACTTGCAAAGTGAAGTAAACAGTCAAGAAAACAATGTGCATATTGAATACAACCTCAACAAAAAGAGCTACAAAATCAAGCAGAAATGCTTTGAAATACAAAGCCCAAGAACTAAAAGAGAGAAGGCGACAACACTGATTCCTTTGCGGGGGAGGAAGGCATCCTGGGGCAGTCCAGCCTCTGACACTGACAAGTCCTGTGACCCTGGGCAGGTCACTTCAGCACTGTCTCGATTTCGTCAACTGTAAAATGGAGATAACAGGACCTGTCTCCCAGGATGATATCTGTAAAGCACTTAACACAGTGCCTGGCACACAGTAGGTGCTGTATAAATGCTTGGCTGTAGGAAATTACAGATGTCAGAGGTTTCTGGGGTTGGTGTTTTGGTTTTTTTTGCTTTTTGAAGGGCAATTAAGTGACTCGCCCAAAGTCACACAGCTAGTGTGTCAAGTGCCTGAGGCCGGATTTGAATTCAGGTCCTCCTGACTCCAGGGCTGGTGCTCTATTCACTGCTACACCTAGCCACCCCAATGTCAGAGGTTTATAATGTACTGGTCTATTTTGCTGATTTAAAAAAATTTTTTTTCTTTAAAAAAATTCTTTGCCAGATGTGTATGTAGTTCTCTAGGAGAATATTAAAAAGAGGTATTAACTAAATTTGCTTATTTTTATCAAATGCACTCTGGAGGCCCCTGAGTCACACCCTGGGAGGGTCACTATGACACTGTAACCAAGGCCAAGGGCAGGTGCTAAGGCACTGCTGATCCAGCCCTCCATGGGGGCCAACTGTGCAGGAGCTGCCCTGTCTCTGCTAAAGAGCTTGGCTGTATTCTTTGTTTTATTTTTTTGGATCCTGCTAAATTTGGAAATATTCTGAAATTCTAAAGTGTATTTAGATAGGCTTGGGCTTTCTGGAGACCTCTGTTCCATACACTTTAGAATTTAGAATCCCTGGAAACAAAGTTAGATAAAACAAACACAGGGAATGCAAGAGAACTCCCTGTGCTAAACTAGGTGGGCACCTTCTCTTTGAGCCAGGTCACACACAGAGCACTGGGCCTGAGGTCAGAAGACAGAGCTCACCCTCTGCCTAGAGCCCTAAACAGACACTTAGGAGCTAGTCACAACCTTTAGCCACCTCAACATCCTCAGGGAAGGGCATTCTAGCCCTCCCTTCCCAGAGCGGTTCTAAGGACAAAAGGAATTAATATTTATAAAGTGCTACAGGAATACTAGCTTCTTCCTCATCAATGTGGAACCTTAGAGAGCTACCCAGCACACAGACAGATGAAGAAGGTACCCACCCAAGCTCACCCAACCCCGGTACATACTGGGACACATGAAATGAACTTTTAGCAGCCAGAATGTACAGAAAAACCAGGTCAAGAACCCCCCAGGATGAGGCAGTAAGAGCCTGCTCTTTCTGGCTGCACCAAGAGGCCCACTCCTGAGCAGTGCCCACAAAATTGCAAAAATTCCAAACCTTCATCCCTAATCATGGCAACTCACAGATTTAATCTCATTAGGAACAAAAGGGAGGCCTTGGGGGAAAAAATTAAATCCACAAAAACACAAGCAATAATTACTAAAAATAAAAGAACTGTGGAGGCTAACTCAGGCCAAAAAGCAAGCCAGAAGGGGACAGTGTCTGGGCTTCCATTAAAACAATCCTCCCCTGCTTCCCCCCCACCCTTCATCCCACATCTCCTCCACCCCTCCCTCCCTCCCATTCCTGTCCCACTGCTACCAGGCCCCCTCCTCTCCTCTAACCCCCCACCAGTAACAGCAACAGGCAATAACAATCTAAGGTTTGAAAATCACAAATGCTAACTCACTTGGTTCTCACAGCCACCACAGGAGGTGGGTACAATCGTGCTCCCCATTTTACAAATGAGGAAACTGAGGCACGGAGAGGTTAAGGGTCTTGAGCAGGGTCACAGAGATAAGGATGGATCAATGTAAGCATCAGGGATGGATTTGAACTCAGGTCTTCCTGCTTCAAGATCCAAGGCTCTAGCATTTGTACAGCAACCACCAAAATGTCACAGAAGAATAAGAATCCTTTCCTAAAGGTAAAAGGGAGATCTGCTAATTTATTATTGGATCAAAGGAGGTGTTTGTACAGCACTTACCAGGGCATACAGCGGCTGGTTAATCAATGTTTGCTCCCCTCCCCTCACTATAGTAAAATAACACTGCATTTTCTGGTTGAAGAACACCCCAAAAAAGAACAAGAAGCCACCTATGCAGTCAGTCCACAATCCATAGCCTGCAGTACCCAGACACCCTTAGGGAGTTCCCACTGGAGGTGGGGGTCAGCAGCCAGGCCAGTCACAGGCCAACAGTACCAGGGCTTCTCCCCCCAGGATTCCTGCCTCCATTCATCTTGGTGACCTGTCCCATTTCTGGAGCCTTCTGGTGCCCAATGAGCTATATCTGGGGGCCTCCTTTCCCCCAACAAACTGCCCCACATTTCGCTGAATTCCCTAAGTCTTTCCATTTCCTCACAGGGGAGCTGAACACTTAAACAACTAAGCTTTATCCCGGTTCTCCCATCTATGACCCCGGCTGCCCGCGAAGAAGGGCTCTCACCCAGACCAAGGTCGTGCCTTGTCGCCCGCGCCAGGCCTGGGCTGGCCAGGCCCACGGCCAGTGGGACAGAGACAACTACAGGATGACCTCAGACCCCTCCCATAGGAGGCAGAAAAAGGGTGGGCTCAGAGCTGAGGGCAGGAAGCACTAGGTGGTCCGGAAGTTGTAATTAGCCTTCTCACCTCCCAAAAACAAAGGCACCCATTCTGCTAACGCCCGAGTCCTTCTACTAACACTGTCTTTAGGAGTCGAGGATCACACACCAAGGGGCAACCTCGAGGCACAGGGTGCCCAGGACTCAATTACAAGAGCACAAGGGGACAGTCCGACCACTACAGATGCGCTGGACGCAACTGGAGGAAGGAATCACCCATGGACAACCTGCAGGCTTCACGGAGGTCCAGACAATGCCAAGGCGTTTGGGGCAAGGCCCCCCCGCACACACAGCAGGCGGGGTCAAACTGCTAGTCAACAAGCATCTCCGGAGGCCTCACTCAGCCAGAAGCTCGATCAAAGCCGCCCTCAGGGAGCTCAGGTTCTAGGGGGAGGAGAGGGCGTGGAAGGGGAGCTACAGGAGTAGCAGGGGGCCTGGCCTGGGAGCCAGAGGAGGGGGCAGGGGGTCAGCTCTGCAGGGCGGTCTCTGCCTAAGCTGCCCTTTCCAGAGGGCAGGCTCCATCCTTTCTGCGTCAGAGCTGCCCGTGGTAAGAGGCGGCAATGGGAAACGGGGGAACGGCGGGGGCTCCGAGGCCCGGCTGTCAGCCTGATGGCAAACAAGGGGCGGCACTGCCGCAGCCAAGGCAGCCCAGAGGCGACGCCAGCTTTGTTTGTTTATTACTGCGGTGTAACAGCGCGGGCGGCTCAAACTCGTCACAAAGTAACAAAGCTGCCAGGGAAAGGCAACATCTGCAAAGCTCGGAAGTTACTCTAAGCGTGGAAGCCGCCCGCGAGGAGAGTCTGCGCATTTTGAGCCCCCGGCCGCGCCAGGGGGCCTGCGGGCCAGGGAGCCGGCGGGCCGGGCGCAACCTTTCTGCTGGGCTCCTAGTCTGTTTACGCTCGGCCCACCCCCACAGCCTGCTACTGGCCCCCAAGGGAGCCCCCAGGCCCCGCGGATCCCGGGGGAAACTGAGGCCGGCAGAGGGGCCGAGCTCCGCCTTGCTCAGGGTCACCGCCAGTCACGTCTGAGGCTAGACTCCAGCTCGGGCCCCCCAGGGCTCAGTGTGCAGGACCCCCCCCCCCCCGTCAGGGGGCCCGGGGTTGCCTGCAGCGGGGGAGCGGAGTCCTCGTGTCTCTCCGCACCCCGCCCCCAGTGCCCGGCAGCAAGGTCCCCGGGACTGTAACCACACGACCCCGCTGGGCCTGAGCGAGGCTTTTCCTCCACCTGCCTCAGTTTCCTCAGCTGTAAAACTCCCAGAGCCCCAAGTAGTAGGAGTCTAAGTAAGCTAGCTCCTTCAGTCAGTCCCCACCCTCGGGGGGGGGGGTCCTCCCCTGGGCCCGCCCGCCGCCACGCCCCCTCTCCTCCCCCACCTTGCTGTGGCTGGTCGGCAACCAGGCGGTGAGCTCGTCCACGACCCGGCTCAGCGCGGCCTCGTCCAGCTCGAGCTCCGGCCCCACACCCGGCCCGGGCTCCCGCAGCCGCCGCAGCAGCTCGTGGCCCGCCAGGAGCCGGCCGCCCGCGTCCCGCGTCCGCAGCAGCTGCGCGCACAGCTCCGACAGGCTCGGGCCCCCCGGCTCCCCACTCCCGCCGCCGTCCTCGGGGGCCTCCATGGCGGCCCGGAGGTGAGCACGGCCGCGGCCCGGTTCCGCTTCCGGCTCCGCTTCCGCTTCCGGACGGACCGGCAGACGTTCGAGAGCCCAAACACTCAAAAGGGGCGCCCCGGCCGGCGCGAGACACGCGACTGCGCGGCCACGCCCCGTGACGTCGACACCGCGACGCCGCTCTTCTTCACCGCCCCTGCGACCCTCAGGAGCTTAGCGGCGGACGCCCCGCCCCTAAAGGCGGTGCCCCACCCAGGCCCGCGCAGGCGCACCCCAGCGGCCCGGGACCCGCCCCCCACCCCCACCCCCCGGCCCCGCGGGTCCCTGGCAGCTCCAAGACTCTGGACTCCTGGGCTGTAGCTCTTGAACCTGCGGAACCCAGTACCTCCACACTACAGCTGAGGACGCTGAGGCCCAGAGAGCCAAGGGATTTGGCCAGTCGCAGGCCCAGGGGGTCTCAGAGGCGCTAGGCAGACGGACCCTGCTCCGCCATCTGAGGAGAGGGAACGGGCACTTATTAAGCGCTGTGCGCCCAGTGCTTCCCAGATGTTCTGATTCCCCAAGCAGCCCGGCCTCTTTCACGGCGGGTCTGAGGCGAGATTGGAACTCGGGGCCTCCACGGCACTGCGAGCGGGGCACCCTAGGACGCCCGCACGCGGGACCTGTGCCCTCATGTAGGCCCGGGGACCCGGAGCCAGGCCGCGCTAGGCCAGGCCGCCCTGGCGCTCTCATCACGGGGAGCCCCACGGGTTCTGATGCACCGAAAAGGGTCCAGGGGGAGTCTGGGGAGGGCCTCGGGCAAATGCCTCATCAAGGGGGCTCCCCTCAAACAAGTGGGACCCAAAGGGGGAAGGTCTCAGCTTCTGAGAGTGCTTCCTGCTGGCAGGGCCGTAGAGCTGTCCCTGCCTCTCTGCGTCCAGACTCCAGAACGGGCCTCATGCCAGGCCCGCTGAGCTGGAGAGCTTTGATTCGGAGGCTGGTATAGCCTGAGTGGCATCTGGAGGCCGATGGCTTGAACCCTGGGGAGAGAAACCTTCAGCCTCCATGCTTGCCCAGAGTTCAGTGAGAGATGGAAAAGGTGGGAGCACTGCCAAGCCCCAGGTTTCCCCCCAACTCCGAGTCTTGAGGAGACTGGAGGACAGGATATTGGAGGTGGCTCTACCACTTTTACCTCCAGGACAATCCTTCCTCCGATGTCCCTCCTGGTCTGATGGGCGGGGTTCTAGAGGCGTTGGTTCCTGGGGCTCCCTCTGGGGGGCTGCCCTGGAGGGCACTCCTTGGAGCAGTGACCCTCCTTGTGGCATCGAAAGCAAGTTTTCCCCCTGCCCAAGTGACTGGGCTTCCTCCAAGGGGTCCCGTGGAGAGGCTTTTCCTGGCCATGGCTGCAGCCAAGAATCAAGCAAGCTCTATGTCTCTGGTTTATTCCCTTGCATTCTTTGTCCTCTGCTGCAACCAGGTCTCTCTTATTAAAGACTCCAAAGGCTGTCTCCAGTAATTGGATCTGAGGTGTTTGGGGTCCCATTGCCAATTTCTGCAGGTTCCTCCTAATATCCGGGTACACTGATTAATGAAATGCATGTTAAGAATTGCTGCATTGACAGACAAGAAAGAAGGCTATCTTGGTACCAGGAAAAGTGGGCTGGCATTCAGGTGAAGCTTACCACACCCCTTCTCTGACAATTAAGGAATGAGAATTGTTTTAGGGGACCCATCTGCTTCTTGTAATCTTTGCTGGGAGATCAGTGCCACCAGACTTGCTGTCACCTTGTAAGGACAGAGGACATAGCTTTTGGGGGATGGCACCAGGTTAAGCTTACTGGGACTTTAAGACAAATAAGTAAATGTCCCAGGGGCTAATAGGAGGAATGACAAGTTTCTTTTTTAACTCGAGGACATAGAAATGTAGCTTAAGTGACCATACAAAATGGGTTAGTGATACAGGTTAGGATCAATTACAGAATAGAGCCTATAATTAAATGATACAGAATCCATTTATAATCACACAGGCGGCTCTCATGAGCCAGTTTGAGCTGCCTTCGGCACACTCTGTATAAACAGTTAACATACAGAAGACCCAAAGTCTTTCCCCAATTAAAAAAGTGACTAAGAGGAATGAACAATTTGCAAAAGAAGACTTATAAACTATTAACAACTATAAGAAAGACCACTTCAAATCAATAATAATAGAAATGCACATCAAAGCAACCCTGAGGGTTCAACACTCAACCTGCAAACTGGCAAAGATGAAGAAAGATGCCAAGAGTCAACGTTAGAGGGGCTGTGGAAAGATAGGCACACAAATACATTGGTGGAGCTGAGAATCGATGCCGCCATTTTGGAAAGCAATTTGGAATTATAGAAATAAGTGGACTAAATTGTCCATAACTTTGACCCAAAGATTCCACTACTAGGTTTTATATACCCCAAGAAAGCCATTGATAAGAAGGTCCCTGTATACACCAAAATTTTTATAGCAAAGCTTTTTGTGGTAGCAAAAAAATTAAGATACAAACTAAATGCCCATTGATGAGGGAATGGCTAAAAAAAATGTGGCATATGAGTGCAATGGAGTGATTGTCCTTTCTCAAAGAACACCAAAATGACATCACTATGGCATTAAGGTACAGTGTGTCCAACTGTGGCTGATGAGACCAATGTGAGCTCAGAAGGCTCTGCCACAGCTTGGGCACAAATAATCCACATGACGGTGCTGTAAAAAAAAAGTGACATCCCAACGAAGATTAGAACCCAAGCCTTCTGTCTCCCTTCCTTCCTCCTCCTCCCCACTGTATCTCCTATCCCACCCTTTCCCCTTCTCCCTTTTTTTTTTTTTTTTTTTGCTTTTTAGAGGGCAATGGGGGTTAAGTGATTTGTCCAAGGTCACATGGCTAGTTTTTGTGTTAAGTGTTTGAGGCTGGATTTGAACTCAGGTTCTCTTGACTCCAGGGCCAGTGCTCTATTCACTGTACCACCTAGCTGCCCCTTCTCCTTTCCCTTTCTACTCGTCCCACCACTTGACATCCAAGGACCGAGGTTCAAATCCTGACCTCTGTGACTTCTGTGACTTTACCTCTTGGGTCTGTTTCCTTGCTTTTGCCAGGTTAGGGCCCCACCTCGCTCTAACCCTAAACCTTAACCACACACTGCTTCTTTTTCTCCATTTTCATCAACCATCTCTTTAATGAGGTTCTAGATTTTTGCCAAGAACAGAAATAGAGGGCCCTGGCCCAAAGTTTTCCAAGCCCCTTCTCTTCCATTTCCAAAGATTGGCCCGTTTACCCTGTCTTCCACCAGCACTTCTCAGGTTCTCCCTGACCTTTCAACCCTAGTTGAGCATCCATCTGGACCAGGCAACTTTGACAGCTGCGTGCTCTCTTCCTCTCTCCTTACTGACTTTGACCATCTTCTCCTTGACCATTTGGGTTCTGTCACTGCCACAGCAAAAGCAATCTGAACAGCTCTGCCTTCTATTGCTCATCAGTCATGACTTTTGGCCCTTTTTTTACCCCAAACAGCTGCTGAAACACCCCTTGGCCCCCTGGGATAGCCCTTCCCTTCCACCAGCCTCAGCCCCTTTTGGCCATCCCTGACATTCTCTTCATGGCCCCATTTTGTCTTCATGCCACTATCTGCCCTCACAGTCTGTTTCTAGGCTTATCTTCTTTACACTTGGGTTCTCTGGTAGTTTATTCATCTTCCTTGCTCTCTCCATGTCCATTTCCCCCTTGTTGGAATTGTTTCCACGTTGACTTCCTTGGAGGCTCTCTTTTCTCCTTCCTCTTCAGCCTTGGCATTTGTTCTCCCCTGCGCCTTCCTCCTCAGATTTCTCATGACCCTCGGGTGAACGTGACCTTGGCCACACAGGTCTCTGGGGATGGCTTCCTCCTAGTGTGGGGATGACTGTCCCTGATTTCCAGCATGCAGATGGCTGTGGTGATTCCACCTACTTTAAGGCCCCAGCTGCCATCTGCCATGCTCAGGCCTGAGACAGAAACCACCAGTTTCATAGACTGAGCTCTCTCTCTCACACACACACACACACACACACACACACACACACACACACACACACACACACACATACACACACACACCCCTTCCTTGCATTGTTAGGCTAGTGGTGTTCAAATGGTTTTATTCCAAGTCTGCCACCAAAGGGTCAGGCATCCATCTCGACATTCTCTTTCCTGTCATCTTTGGCTCTTGGCTTCCCTGGCTCCCTTCAGGTTCCATCTGAAATCCCACCTTCTAAAGGAAGCCTTTCTCAATCCCCCTTATGTCTAGGGCATCTTCTTTCTCTTGATTATTTCTTAATTTATCCTGTTGATAACTTGTCTTCACGATGATATGTACAAGGGTTCTGGGTAATGGGCCATGCTCTTGTGCTTTCCCAGTCACCGATGGAGTGAAGCAGGGCCATGCAGTTGCTCCTGTGTGGGGTACAGAGACCCTAACCCAAAATTGACTACTCAGAGACTTCTCAAAGTGAAGGTAGAAAGTTTTATTATAATCTAGAGAGAAGCAGGCGGTCCCATCTCTGGGAAATCTAGAGAGGGGAGGCCACCCCACAAAAGCAGAAGCCAGGTTAAATAGATAAGGATTACCGGCCCCTCCCAAACATTAACCTAATTATTACTAATGAGGCTCTAATTCTGTTAGATAACATACACAATACATGAGGTACACTATGCAAGCACAGTAACAACCTCAGAATACTCAACCCCCTTCAGTCCAACCTAGATGTGTCCTTATCTGGGCATGAGTATCCCAAGGTCACTGTCTGCTTTCTGACTGGTCAAATCCACCTGCTGCTGCCAGCTCCCTTTTATTCTACATTATTTCATTTGAGTATTATCTAGGAGTTCTCTGGGAACTGGGAACCCAACTTCTTCCCAAGGCTACTGCCTCAACTCTTCCCAAGGCTACTTTCTGGTACTTTGACCAGAAGTTTTGTTTCAGCAATTCTTGCAGTTCTATAGAAACTTAACCCTTTGCTACCTCTCACACTACCATTCCTTTCCCCAAACTAAAACACCTCTAATTTGGCCTCAATAGTTAATCCAATCAATTGTATTAATACTCAATAGCTCTTACATTACCTTGAAATACACAATGACTTACACATATATATGGGGAAACAATACTGAAATATTGGAATATTTCCAATATTTGTATATTGGAAATATAAGGAAGTAATAAGAATGTATATATCATATTCAGAATGGGGAAACTTCACTGCAAGTCATCCCACATGCTCCCATGATTTTTAGCATGATGTTTTCTAATTTGTCGGCTGTCTTCAATGAGGAAGAAAATAGTATCAAGTTCAGCTACCACACTGACAGTAAAGTTTTTAACTTAAAAAGGCTACAAGCCAAGATGAAAGGAGAGGGAGAATTGGTGTGTGACTTTTTGTTTGCAGATGATTGTGTACTTGGTGCATCCTCTGAGGCTGAGATGCAGCAAAGTATTTATTCTATTCTCTGCCCATTGTGCTAATTTTGGCCTAATAACAAACACCAAGAAAACACAGGTTGTCCACCAATGAACTCCACACCATCCATATGTGAAACCATTGATTAAAGCAAATGGAGAAGTTTTGAATACTGTGGATAAGTTCACTTACTTTGGCAGTATACGTTCCAGGGATGTTCACATAGTTAGTGAGGTCGACAAATGGATTTCTCAGTGTTCGAGAAGCTCTAAAGGAAAGTGTCAGAGACAAGAGGTATTAGACTGACTACCAAACCAAACTGACAAGTCTACAGAGCTGTGGTACTGACCTCATTGTATGCCTGTGAAACCTGGGCAGTCTGCCAGCATCGTGCAAGGAAACTGAATCACTTCCACTTGAATTGTCTTAGGAAGATTCTGAAGATCAGCTGGCAGGATAAGGTAGCAGACACTGAGGTCCTTTCTCAAACTGAATTGCCAAGCATTTCAAAGTCTGCTTCAGAGATTACAATTCCAATGGGCTGGCCACATTGTTCAAAGGCCAAACCTGCACTTGCCTAAAACACTATTTTACAGAGAACTCACCCAAGGCAAGTGCTCCCATGGAAGTCAGAAAAAGCGACACAAGGACACTCTCAAGGTCTCTCTTAAGAACTTTGGGGTTGATTGTGTGACCTGGGAGACACTAGCACAGGAGCATGCCCAGCGCAGTGTGCCCACATCAGAGAAGGTGCTATGCTCTATGAGCAAAGCAGAATTCTAGCTCAAAAGAATGAGACATGTGCAGATTCAGAGACATCTCCACCCCATATGCTCACATGGACTGTTTGTGCCTGACCTGTGGTAGAGCTTCCAGCTCAACCACTGTCAGACACACTGTGCCTTGACCCCAACAGAGTGATGCCATTTAGTCTTCTTAGAACATTGAGGACAAACAGCAGCAGTGTTATCTCCTCCACTGAACTGTGAGCTCTTGGAGGGCAGTGACTGTCTTTTGCCTTTTTTGTATCCCTGCACATAGCACAATACCTAGCAGGTAGAAGTTGATTAATAAATGCTTATTGACTAGCTATTAAATTATTTTTAAAATTCCCAATGTGTCTCTTTCTTCGCACTGAAGTAAATGATAAAGGCTAATAGGAATTTGAAAATCAATGGCTCTTGAATGTAGAGGAAGGGGGCAGAGTCAAGATGACAGAGTAGTAACAGCATTTCTGAGCAGCTCCCACTCCCACCATCTCCAAATTCATGTAAAAGGGGACTCTGAACAAGCTCTGGAGCTACAGAACCCACAAAATGACACAGAAAAGCTAACCTCCCACTGAGGACAGCCTGACAGCCCGGCAGGGAGCGGCCAGCACAGCCCTCTGGGAGCCAAGCGCAGGCCCAAGTGAGTTGGAGGTCTTAGCCTCAGGGCAGCCGGACCAGCAGCTGGCTGGAGGGACCCCAGAACACCAGCAGCTGTGGCATTTCCAGAATTATCAACACACAGATGCCTAGGACAAAGTGAGAGGTTAGTGCCCTATGGACTTTGGGACTCATTAGTGGGGAGAGTAAGTGGTTTTTTTCCCTGGGGGTGAGAAGTCACTGAGATGCTTCAGCACAGTGCAGTCAGGAGGCAGCTTCAGCTCCTGGCCTGCAGACAGTAGGGGAATCTGGCGATCAGTCTGGGGGGGGGGGGTGGTAATCACTCTTGCTTTAACCTTCTTGGATCTGGATTGCGGTCTGGGGTGGAGATCTTGGGGTATGTGACCAGCTTGCTAGAGCATGTGGAGGCTTCAGAGAGGGCACCCAACTGATACCTCCAGCAGCTGACAAAACCCCAGTGTTTGGGAAAGAAGCTGCCTGGCTGGTGGCAGAGTCCTACTGTGGCAACAAGCCCAAAAGTCAAGTAATTGAGTGGCAACATGTCTAGGCAAAAGAAACAAAATAAACAGAAAAATCCAACATTAGACTCCTATTTTAGGGGCAAAGAGGATCAAAGCATGGAACAAAAGGAGGACTGTGAGGTCAGAAATCCTGCACCAAAAGCCCCAAATGAAAATATGAGCTGGTTACAGGCCATAGAGGACCTTAAGAAGCAGATAAGAGAAGTGGAGGAAAAACTGGGAAGAGAAATGAAAAAGATGCAAGAAAAATATGAAATGAGAGTCAACAGCCTGACTGAGGAAAACAACACCTTAAAAAATAGACTAACTCAAGTGGCAAAAGAGGCTCAGAAAGGCAATGAGGAGAAGAAAAAAAAGGAGGAGAAGAAGGTAGAGGAAGCCCACTGTGCCCAGCTAGGTAGTCACTAAATAGTGGGTAGAGCTGAGCAGGCATTGGCATGGGAGCTTTCCTTGATGTCTCTCCCCACACCCCTGCCCTGATCCCACTGGATTGTCTTTTTCCCAGCAGTCATGAGCACAGGCCAATCCAGGCTCCTGACATCAAGGCAGATATGCATACCTTGCTTCATGAGTAGGGAAGTACCAACTACTCTTTGAGTAAAATGGAGTGCCACTGGGCCTTCCCATCTGGCCTATCTCTATATCTTCCAGACCTAAGATATACCAGTATATCTTCCAGCACCAATGACCTTGGAAACATTTTCAGAAACATTCAGATATAGAAAAAGCTTCCTGCTTGAGGGTGCAGAGGGGAGAAAAGGCAACAATTTGTACTCTTCCTTGCAGACCATTTAGTCAGTGAGTTGTGTCCTTTTCTAGATTCTTCATTCATTCTTTTATTTCTTTCATTCTTGGATTCATTTTTCCTTCTTTGTGAGTCTTTGCTGGGTTATCTGCTTAGGGGCCAAACTCTGCCCAGCCTTTTCCCTTTGTCTTTCTTGTTTTCCACCATTTCTGTGGTGTTCCAAGTAGATGTGGATCAGCCTCCTGTGTCTGCACTTTGGAAACTCCTTATCCACTGACCGACATTTTGTTCTGTCCAGACTACTGAGGTGGGAAGCGTCAATAACCTCTTTCCATTGAGGAAAAATGACCTGTTGCCTTTTTTTGTTATCAGTAGGTGAAAATGTATGTTAAACAGAAAAGTGGGGAAAGTGGCAAGGATTTAGAATCTTCTGATGTGTTCCAGCATAGTCTTCTTACCAGTTATTGAGGCAGAACCCTGGCTTACCTGGCTCCTGGGAAGAATACCTGAAGCACATAGTATGAATGGAAGGCAAGCCTGGGGCCCTCATGGGTTCGGTGGGGACACCCAGCACCTGGAATCCCTTTCCCCAGTACTCCTGCACTTGGCCAGTGGCCTGTTGTAATGGGAGGAAGGGCAGGAGACTCCCATGCCACCTGTCTGTGAGGCACGCCCTTGGTTCTAGCATTTGATAGCAAGAGATCAAAAGGAGGGACATCCAGTTTCCCCAATCCCTGCAATATCTAATTTAGAAGGGATCTGAGCAGAAGCCAAAGAAGTAATCTGATGGTCAGGACAAGGACCTGAGGAGGGATGAGGGTGTAGAAAGAGAGAAAGACATAGGGAAGAGGGAGGGAGGGGGAGAGAGAGTAACAGTAAGTGGGAGGGAAGAAGAGGAGGAAGAGAAAGGGAGAAGAGAGAGAGAAGCTGGGTAATGGAATGAGGTGCTGGCAGAACTGAAAAACTGCAGAGTAGAGGCCAGAGACAGGAAGACAAAAACCAGAAATTCTGAGCTGAGGGGAAGGGAGCCAGGGCATATCAGAGACATCAGGAAGGATGGGAGCTAAGGTCTGGCCCAGTTCAAGGACCAGTTCAGTGGTTCTGTTTGAGAGCTAACAAGAAAGAGTGTGAAGGGGCAAAGGGCGAGCTGTGCCTGGGAATTGAGATCAGAGCCATGGGACAGACCCCAAACTTGGACTTGAATTCAATGAAGCCCTGGGTGAGGGACTGGCAGTACTTCCTCACTGGCCATAGGGACTCTTAGAAGGTTCTGAGCAGGAAACAATCGCCTCAAACTTGTTCTGTTCTCTTTCCAGGGAGAGTGTGTGGGGTGGATTTGGAGGAGTCAGGGGATGGATGGAGGCATGGAATGGAGGCTGGAAGACTGACTGGTGGCTATTACAGCAGTCCAGATGATATCACCATGGCAGCAGGGAAGGAAATGAAGGGATGGGTAGAAGCAGAACCTATCAGGCCAAGCATCTGATTGGGTGTGGGGCAAGGGCAAGGAAGAGGGTGACCCTGGAATCTGAAGTCTGGGTGTCTAGAAGTCTAGTGGTACCACAATCATCTTCAAGCACTGAAGACATTTAACAGGGAGGGGAAGGAACAACTGCTGCTCCCTCTGTGGAGCTGCAGTGAAGGGCCAGGACAAGGGGGAGGTGGGCTCTGTCCTTTGGAAGATTTTCTCAGTCATGGGATGGCTGTGACCTCAGCTGATCTCCATGTCTACAATCTCAGAAACACTCCAATGTCATTCGCTTTCTCACAATTACTGGCATGTGATACCTTCCAAAACTAGTGACCCTAAGCAGAGAACAGGGCCAAGCTACCTGGGATCCAGAGGGTCAGGGAGCAGGGAGAGGGGCTGCCGCTGGGGTTCTCCATGCCTGGTTGATGTGTCTCCTCTCAGTGTTTGAGAGGATCAGAACTAGAACCCTAGAACAAGGAATCAGGCTTTGCTTTGGATGCTGACTGAAAAAAAGAAAAGCAAAAAAGGAGGGCTGTCCATCCTGCCCTAGCCCCTGCTCTGGGATTGCTGAGTTGAAGCTTCTGATGCACCACTCAGCAGGGACCAGCCTGGAAGGAAGCGAGGCATCGCCTCTTGCCAGGACAGTCCCAAGAGCTCCCAGTCCAACTCTCTGCCTCCAGGCTCTTTGCCTCTGCCCCATCCTAGATACAGCTCCAAGGGATATTTCTAAGCACAGTTACTCATCTACAGAAGGAGGAAAGGGAGGAAGGTGCTTTGGTACTCACAACAACCCTGGGAGGTAGGTGCCATGCTTTACCCCCATTTTATATGGGAGAGAACTGAGGCAGACAGGTGAAATGAGTAGGCAGGAGGCTAGATCTGAACTCGGGTGCTCCTGCCTCTAGGTACAGTGTGCCTGCCTCTGTGCATGGTGGCACTGCCCAGATGTCTCAGAAGAGCCAGACTCTCTCACATAAGTACCAACTGCTGCCTTTGGGCAAGGCAGATTTCCTGCCATACAGTCCCCATCACTGTAAGTAATGAGACGTCTTGTTTTAACCTTTGAATCAGGTATTAGAAGAGCGAGTTCTAAATCTTAAATTTAAAGAGAATTTAATTTGTAGGCACTTGGCATTCAGTTCCCCACATGCTGAATTGCCCCACTAGACCATCACCCCTCCAAGACAAGAACAACCTCGCTTTTGTTGCTCCTTGGAGACAAATCTCTATGCCTGGACGGTATCCCTAGGACCAGCTGTCTGGGTCCTTGGGAAATGGGGCTCAGTGTCCCAGAGTGATGGCAGCAGTGATGGGCACAGCCCAGAATGCTGAGTGACTATGGTCTCCTACACTTAGGAGAAGAGTCTGGGTGGGAAAGAGTGGACCGCACGCACTCAAAGACCCCACCAGGAAAATGGTTCTTCCCCCTTATGGAAAATGGCAGGTGTCTGAGAGCAAGGAGAATGAAAGATGGGGATCTAACCAGGTCAGGGACCAACCCAGCCTGGGCACTGGAGATGGGTCTGGTGTGGGCTAAAGGCTTTATCAACAATCTATGAACAAGCTTCCTAAAAATATCAGAGCAAATACTCCTTGGAGTTGGGCTAACCTGTCACCATCTCTACGTGTAGCAGACATGGTAATTTCTCTCTAAGTCTCACAGAAGGTAGGAAGTCCCCCACTACAAGCAGGAAGAGATGGGGGGGTCTAGGAGGAGGCAGACTTTTCCCCAAGCGGTGTGAAAGGCTTCTGCACCTGCACACGCCCTCCTGGGCTGCACCAACTGGTTCCATTGTCTTGAATCCAGAGAGCTCAGGGCAATGCCTATCCTGGAATAGGTACCTCATGCACCAATCTGGTGGACTAAATGAGCAAAGACCTTTGATTGGCTGTCAGAAGATAAGGGAAGAGAAGCACTTTGTAAGCCTTAAAGTGACCTGGAAAGACTGGTGGCGGGGGTGGCAGTGGGTGCTAGTGCTCTTGGCCCTCAATCTGGTGATGGCTTTACTCCCTGAGCTTTCTACTTACCACCCCCCACCCCCACACACCCTGTCCCCGGCCCCAGATCCAGCAGTGTTTATGGAGCAATACAGGGGCGTGCTGATAAATGTTTAACAGCTAGGCTAGAGAGGGTGTAAACTGTATGCACACACACACTTTCCAGCTTAACAGGCAATCAGCAAAGTGATAAATGAAGGCCTGATTGGTGGTAATTGCCCATTTCTGAGGTGTCATTTAACTTCGGAGATAGACTTTAGCCAGCAGTTGTTGGGAGCCAGTTAGAGCTGGCTCTAGCACTCCCCTGACCTGGGGCCAAATCAGTTTCTTCTACTTATTGTCTTGGTAACTCTGGCAGGCCACTTTACCTCAAATGAACTCAGTTTCCCAATCTGTAAAGTGAAGAGCCTAGAGAAGATGGCCCCACCTAAGTGTAAAAAACAACCCTAGGCGTCTTGAGTTAGCTGCAGTCAGTGTGAAGAGGAAATGCAGGCTTTGGTGCCTGGAGATTCTCGGTGAAATTCTGTTGGCATCAGTGCATGGGCTCCTTCTGGTCACATCTGGCTGATGGGACACTGGGATGGTGGCTCTGTGATGTTGTCTTCTGAGCTTCTGTAGCTGCCATCTCCATATGGCAGAATTACAGCCTCGGTGCTCACATACCCCAGAGACCCATCACCCGATCAACAGTGTCCTCCCGCCATCTTGATCCCAGCATGAGCCCAGGGAGGGGCTGCCCAAGGTGCTGGAGGCCTTCCTCTTTTTCTGTAGATACTGAACAAGGACCAGGTGAACCCTCACGCTCACACTCATAATCACCATGGGGCAAACCCACGGTTCTTCTGTCCTATGCTTCCTTGATGTCCTTTCCACCTAGGTCGCACATTGCAGCTGCCCACACCCACCACACACCTCTTCAACCTCATCTTCAGCTCTTCAGAGTCAGGGGCATAGCTGTTCTTCCTTCCATACTTCGTCAAAGGCCAAACGTTTTCACTCAAAAGGTGTATGCCCTTGCTCTCCTGGGAAGCTTGGGTCAGTTAATGGGCTTTGCATATTTGTAAAGGTGATCCAGCCCTGTCTCCTCTGTTCCACTGTCCATCTTCCTGACTAACCCTGCCTTTGGATGGGCTCCACAGGGCATCCATTCAAAGGCATGTTGAAACGTACCAGTAGGCAGGAAGATTTATGGCATTACTGAATCTATACTAGTGAATCTAGTCATTATAGTAGTTAGCAGCAAACAGAACTGGTTTATCCAGGATTCTACCCATGGCCCAGCTCCACTAACCTTGCTTTATTGGTACCACCATAATTAGTGGTTTTGGTGAACCAAAAGATCTTGAAGAACCCTCTGTATCATCCCAGAAAAAAAATGTTCAGTTTGGGATCATTCTAGTATGAGAGGCAATCTGGCATCTGGATAGAGGCAGGAAATCCTGGGTTACAAGTGCTAGCCCTCACACACACTCATTAAGTGGCCATTTGACCTTGGTATTCTCAGCAACTCTCTACAGGGGAACAAAAAGGTGCCAGTATGCCTTATGAAAGGCAGTGAAGTCCCAAATCCAGCCCCCAATCTCACATTCATCTAATACTATAGATGAATGACTCAGTATGATGGAAATAGCACAGAAATTAGGAAGGCTTAGCTTCAAATACCTCCTCAGTCACTTACTAATTGTGTGACCCTGGTCATTTAATTTCCTGAACCTTAATATTCTCATCTGAAAATAAGTGCTTTGCAAACCTTCATGCTTTATATAAAACTATTCTTGTTGGGGGGCAGCTGGGTGGTCCAGTTGATAGAGCCCTGGGCTTAGACTCAGGAAGACTCACCTTCCTGGGTTCAAATCTGGCCTCAGACACTTCCTAGCAGTATGACCCCTGGGCAAGTCACTTGACTCTGTTTCCTCATCTGTGAAATGAGCTGGAGAAGGAAATGGCGATCCCCTCTAGTATCTTTGCTGAGAAAACCCTATACCAAGAGTCGGACATGACAGAACAACAACAGATCACTTGAGGACCAAAAGGATCAGCATCTGTCCCCAAGCCTGAGGGGTTCACTCTTCCCTGTGCCACCTCAGGCCCTGGGGAGGTGACCTCAAACTTAAAGCCCTTTCTCCAAAGTATTGACCTCACCAATTTTTTTTTTTAAAGCAATTGGGGTTAAGTAACTTGCTCAAGGTTACACGGCTAGTCATTATTTATGTGTGGGTGCTCATTTTCTGAGGCCGGATTTGATCTCGGGTCATCCCAACTCCAAGGCCCGCACTCTTACTCACTGTGCCACCTAGCCGCCCCTTTAGGGCAATTGGGGTTAAGTAACTTGCCCAAGGTCACACGGCTAGGTTCTTTTGTTTGTGTGGGTTAAGTGTCGGAGGCTGGCTCCGAACTCAGGTCCTTCTGACTCCAGGGCCGGGGCTCTATTCACTGCGCCACCTAGCCGCCCCAGACCTCACCAATTTTACCTGCAAATCCCAGACAGACTGTAGGCTGCCTCAGCATGGGCCCATCAGGAATGGAAGGGCCACGACCACTGGCCACTGTACAGATTCAGACTGAGAGGAAGGAGACTGAGATGTTCAGTGCACAGTGGAGATACCAGGAAGAACAGGGGGATTGGCAAAGAGAGGAATGCACACTAACACTTCACTCACTGGCTCAACAAGGACCTACGCACCTTTAAGAATGCAACACCACCCTAGAATGTGTTGGGTTCTACTCCAACTTTTATTATTTTTTTTAATTTTATTTATTTATTTATTTGTTTGTTTGTTTGTTTGTTTATTTATTCGACTCCAACTTTGAGCGTTCTTGTGTCACCTTCTCCGGCAGCCTGGCTGGAGCTCTCACTCTAGGGTGTGCTTATTGCTCAAAACTGAACAGGGCAGCCTTGAACCTGAGTGCCCCTGTGACTCTGGGAGTGTTGAGGGTGGCCGACTTTCCTACAAGGACTGAACAAGCACTTAGCTGGAGCGAGGCATGGTACGAGTGCCGAGGCTTCCTGGACAAACAAGCATCTGGCACAAAGTTTGGACAGAGATGGGCAGGCAGGTGGCCCTGGTGGCAAAGCCAGCCAGAATTCGGTCTGGTCATCTGGTCAGATCCAGTGCGGACCCAGGCTCTTTCCTTCCCTGCAGTGCTGAAAGAAGTCCAGTGTGTGTTCAGTGCAGAACGTGGGTCTGCTTGTCAGATGTGAGGATGCCTGGATTTATTTTATCCTTCTAAAGTTGTTGGGAGCTTGAGCCTCAGTGTCGCTCAAGTTTTGGGGCATCTGTTTTGAAAAGTTGTCCTGCAGGGCTGCCTTTGAGAACACCAAGGACACCAAGCTGGTCTCGGAAATTATGCCACTCCCAAGGCCTGGGCTGGCCAGCAGGAGATGGGAATGTCTACTGGGGGTCACCCAGAGGGACTAGAAGCCGTTGGCATTGATGCCCATCCAGGGTGGCAGAGAACCTTAAAGTGGACTGGACCATGAACAGTGCTGAGTGTGGGGACTGGCTTCTTAGAAATGCAAGTTCAGGATGAAGTGTAAGGGAGGGGCTGGTGGGGTTCCCTTTGTTGCTTTAATTTAATGTTTTAAGCTCTCTTGTCTGCTCCGTCTTGGGGTACCCTAGACTGCTGCTGTTAATTTGTCCAACCCCAAGGTTCTGTTGAGCTTGGGTTATGTTATATAGGAATGGAGTGGGCATTATAGAAGCCTAGGAAGGGGAGAGGAGGACAGCAAGCTTTGAAAGGACTGGCCAAAAGCTTCCCTGGTAGAGAGGGAGGATTAGCACCTGGCTTCTGCCCATTGCTCTGCTGCTGCAAACAAATTAGGGTCAGTTCCAAAGGATGCAAGGAAGGAGACGGAACCAGCTGCACAATCATGTCACTTGATACGTGTTGGGTTATTGCGAATGAGGGCATTTGTGGAGGGTGCGGCCCCTGGGGCTCCCCTTGCTTCTTAAACTTTGCATGTGATTCAGTTTTGACCTCCTTTCCTACATTGGGGCCAAGCCCCCCACTCTTACAGGACCCAGCATTGTGGCTGTAGGGTCAATCCACTGTTGGGTAGGGTCCCAGCTGCTATAGGACTGCCCTCGTGGGCCCCAGCCTCTGGTCTGGATCTCTGCTGGCCTGGTCTCCTGACAGTTCATAGCTCACAAGGTCACCTAAGCACAGGGAAGGATAGATACAGCAGAAGCAGAAAACTGCAGGGCCATCAGGTGTTGGCCTGGCAAAGGAGGTATAAAGGCCTGGGCCTGGGCCTTCTCTCACTTTGGGTCCTACAGGATCCTTGACTTTCAAGGGCGGGAAAGAGAAAATGTCTTGGTGTTTGATGCCTTTTCAATGTGTTCTCAGCTCCAGTTCAATGTTTTCCTTGGAAAGCAGGGCAGGAAGAATTCATGATCTCATGAGGCCTGGGCTCACAGGCCAGTCTCTGTCCCCTCAGACTAGTACAGAACACATTGGATGGCAGTGCAGAAAGTAGCTGACAGCTACTCTGTACCCTCTGATAGCTGAGGAAATCAGGAAAAGCCCCTTGATGGGGTGCAGAAATGACAGTGAGGAGGGAGAGTGGTCTAGGTAGTAGGGCTAAGCTGTGCCATGGCCCCAAGGTCAAACCTTGGGGCACTGCTGGAGAACTCTGCAGGGGATCCAGGTGGTAGAGGTAACCAGTCTATAAAGATGGGTGGGCCCAAAGAAAGGGGAAGGTAGGGGTGGTCAGGACCCTGGAGGTAGATGAAGCCCTTGGGGGCATTTAGGGGCTGGGACCAGGGAAGGTGCTTTTCCTATTGGAATCAAAAAGAAGTCCTTTGATTTGGCAAAGTGAGGGTGTTTGGGAGGGGCTGCTATAGTAAGATGACTGGCCAGAAGCTGGATGGTCCTCCTATGTCTGGGTTAGAGCTGGCTATTGGAGGGACCCCAGCTGCCCTGGGTAGGCAGCCTAATGGTTAGAACAGTTACCTCCACATCACCACCTTCCAATACTAGAAGACAGTTAACACAGTCTTCTCCAATGCCATGGCTCTTCACCATGCTGGATACCCTCCTGGGGACTTAAACTTATCACTAAGCCTAGACCATAGTGACTAGAATAATTACAATGAATAATCATGATAAATATGGTGCTAAGAGCTTCATAAATATCATCTCATTTGATCCTTAGAACAAATGATCCTCATTTCACAGTTGAGGAAAATGAGGCAGACAGAGGTTGTGACCTGCCTAGGGAGGCTCTGAGGCTGGATTTGAATCCAGGTCTTTGGACCCCAGTCCCAGCACTCTTATGTGCTGTGGCAATGCCAGGTCTTCCAGAATTGAACATAATAGTCCAGAGGAGGCCTGCCCTGGGCAGAGGGCAAGGGGAGGACCACCCCTTAGTGATTCAGCCCAAGAGGGCTTCAGTCTTCTACAGCCTTATGCTGCCTCATAGGAAACTTGGATTTTGCTAAAGCCCCCAGTTCTTTTTAAGAACAACTTGTCTCCATCCGTGACTCCTTCACCTTCTCCTTCTGAAGTGTAGTTTTTGGTCCCCACATTCAAGACTTTGTGTGTCTTCCTACTGAACTTCACCTGGCAAGACTGAGCCTTTGGGATCCAGATTCCAGCATCTCCGGGGCTCTCTTCTTCCCAGCTGGGGGTCTGCAAATTTGGTGAGCGTGTTCTCTTGGCCTTTATTCAACTCTCAGTGATAAAAGCATTAAACAGCAGATTCCCTGGGGCCCTCACTGGACTCTTCCTGCCATGCTGCCTTGGAACCATTAGCAACTAGTCCTTGAGTCTGGCTTTCCTTTTATCTCACCAGAAGGTGAAAAAATATTAAAAGCTTTGCTAAAATCTAGGCAAAGTGAAGCTATAGAATTCTCCTCATTGACCTGTTTAGTAATCCCATTAAAAAAAAAGTGCACTGTCTGCCATGCCCTCTTCTCCCTCTCTCTCCTCCTCTCCCCCCTGCCCCGCCCCCACCTTATCACATTGCTGGCTCAGTCTTAGAACAGTTTCTATATAGCACTGGTCCCAACAAGTTCCTGCCCAGTTGGAATGGTTGCCCAGAGTGTTCCTCTTCTCAGCTATCTCTAGGCCAACTTTTCTAGGGAGTCAATGCTGCAATGGCTGCAAAACCCAGCATGGATTCAACTTTTGAATTCCCAGACATCTGATAGCTCCTTCTCCTGATCTTTAGAAAGTCACAAGTTCCCACTCTCTGACCCTGCCACATAAAATGACTTAACAAATACCAGAGCAAATGAAAGAAGTCCATTTTCCAGGAGCTGGCTGACAGTCTGGGAGCTGCCCACAGGCCTGGGAAGGTCTCTCCCCTGATATCATTGGGTGTCATTGAGTACTGCTAGGGAAGAGTCAAACCCAAAGCAGAAGTCCACTGAGAGAGAGGGATAAGGAAGCATTTTCATGAGACCCATGAGGAAAAATGCTCTCCAACTCCACAGAGAGAACTGAGGAACTCTAAATGCAGATGGAGGAGACTTCTTAAAACATTTCTTTATTTTTATTGTTTTATTTTGTTTGTGTTTTCTTTTGCAACATGGCTAATATGGAAACACATTTGGCATGAACTCATGTGTACGACTGAAATTAAACTGCTTCAGAGAATTAGGAAGTTCAAATTTTAAAAAATGATTGTTAACATTTTTACATGTAATTGGGAAACATTTCATGAAATAAGTAAAAATAATTGAGAGAGGCTAGCTTTAGTTCTGCCAGTGCAGCCAAAGAGGCTGCCGTCCACCACAAGGTAAACCAATCAGAAGCAGTAATAGAGCATCCCCACAGGATGGATCCAGTCCAGCAGTTCTCCCAGGCACACTCCATTTTATGACACCATGATTCCCCTGGAAGCAGGCTCCACAGTCTATTCCAGGTGGAGAGTCACTCAGCCAAGAATGCACTAATGCACTCTGGGCATGGCATGCACCTTTCTGCCCAGAGCCAAGCTGACCACTGTTCCATGATGGCTTCCTTTCTTGGCCAGCCACTCCCTTAATGAGCCATTTTAGAATTTTACCAGGAATCGAAGTCAAACTACCTGGTCCATAGTTTGTGGACTGTTATTCTCCTGCAGGTTTTTGAAAAACCCAACAGTTGTCCTTCTCCGCTCTCGTGTCACTGCTGCAATCTTCCACAATCTTCCAAAGCCAGTGACTCTAGCCATATTCTTTCCAATGTCATCGATAGTGGCTCAGCAGTGGCCTTGGCCTATTCTTTTGCAGCTTCAGGCTACAGCTCTTCTGGGTTGGGGGGACTCGAGTCCTGCCAAGGAGGCTGGGGCTCTCTTACTGTCTCCTTACTTATCACGGCCATTGACTCCACACACCATTGTTCCTCCTCATTTCCAATGTCCAGGTCGTCATCCATGGTAGATAAATGGGAAACCAGAGCAGAGTGGCTCTTTGTTTTCTCTCCCTTGTCCTCGGCAAGCTCTCAGTAAGCCCAATGCGCTGAGCCTCTTTTCCCTCTGTGTAGTTAAAACTACCTTCTCTTCTTTTTGGGAAAGGTAGGGGAGGAATGAGCATTTACATGGCACCTACTATGTGTCAGGCCCTGTGCTAAGCCCTTTATGGACGTTACTTCAGTGGAGCCTCTCAGCAGCCCTACAAGGTAGGCACTCTAATTATCCCCATTTTACAAGACGGTAAACTGAGGCAGGCAGGTTGAAGTGACTTCCCCAGGGTCACACAGCTGTGTCTGAGGGTGGATCTGAGCACAGCTCTTCTTGATTCCATGGTCAGCATTCCATCCACTACACCCCTCCTCCCCTTAAGGAAAGGTTCAGTGACTGCGGCAGGTGCCAGGTGGGGCTTCAGCAGGAGGGGAGCTATGGGACCCCCCCTATTTGAACCCTACTGTCATGCCCCAGGCAGCTCTTTGCAGGGCTGGGCCTCCCGGAGGCCGGCGCTTGGCCCCGGGGCGTTCTGAGGTGCTTTAAGTCTCCAGCAGGGGCGCTTGCTACCCTCCCGGGGGGATCCCCTTCTTAGTGGCTGGTCCATAGCCCCTCCCCCCTTCAGCTATGCCCAAGGCCCTGCAGCTGCTCCAAAGGGGGGCGATACAACGTGCTCCTGCCCGCTACCCTCTAAGGTTGGGTGGGGGGGGGAAGCTCTTCCCCTCCCCCACCCCCAGGCCAGCTGTGCGCAGGGCCCAGGGCTGCTCGGAGAAGGCCCCCCGGGGGGGGGGGGAGGGCACGCAGCTGCTTCCCCTCAGGCGCTCCACGGTCGCCACGGAAAGTGGGCGATCGCATTAGACGGTCAGCGGCCACAGGCCTCGGGTCACTCCCAGGACTCTCAGGAAGGTCTAGGGAACGGGAGGGGAGTCCCGAAGCTGCGCACGCGCACGGACGGCTTTAAGGACTCACAAGGTTTAGAAAGTGGGGGAGGCAGGCTTCAGGAGATCTGCGCAAGCGCATTGGCAGCAGCCCTAGCCATGGCTCCAGGCCCGTACCCTTCTGGGGAGGAGTCCGTGTACGCACGCGCGGCCCCGTCGCTCCGATTTTCCCCCAGTACAGTATAGTGTAAAAAGAACAGGGGGAGTAGTGGGAGGGTGGGAAAAGAACTGCGTGCGCACGCGCACTCACTTCACTAGGGGATCTCAAGACAGCTTAGCAAGAGAAATGTTGCGCACGCGCACTTGATCCGAGCCTTTTCTCCTCGGTTCCAGGCTTCCCCAAGGAAGAGGAAAGCCTGGGCGGGGAGAACCTTGCGCACTCTCCCTTTCCTCGGGGCTGGCATCTAGGGGAGGAGACGTGTTTGCGCAGGCGCTGCTTCTCCGGCCCGTCCTCTCTTCGGTCATCGCGTCCGGGGGTGGGGGTGGGGGGGGTAGCGGTGCCGGGTCCCACCAGCCACGGGCGCATGCGCACGGCTCCGCGCCGCTATGACGCGGCCTACGTGCGCGCCTGCGCGAGCCCGAGAGCGGAAGTGCCGGGCTGACTGACGGGGCCGGGCAGTGGGCGGTGGCGGCGGCTACTCGGGGTCGTCGCGATGGCGACGTTCGTGACGGTGCAGCTGAAGAAGGCTGCCGAGGTGGATATGGCGCGGCCGCTGAGCAAGTTCATCCAGCAGACGTACCCGGCGGGCGGCGAGGAGGCGGCGCAGTTCGGCAAGGCCGCGGAGGAGCTGAGCCGCCTGCGCCGGGCCGCGCTCGGCCGCCCGCTGGACCGCCACGACGCGGCGCTGGACACGCTGCTGCGGTGAGTGGGGGGCTGCTGGGGGCGGGAGGGGCGGGGAGCGCCCCACAGCCCGGCCCCGCCCCGCATTCCCGGCCCGCTCTCCGCCCGGGCCGGTGGGGGCGGGGCGCCACCTTGGCCCCTGCGCCGTGCCCGCAGCTCACGCAGGCAGAGGCCCCTCTTGTTGCTGACATTGTGGAGTGCGGATTGATCCGAGGGGGGAGCGGGGGAGGGGCAGATGATGAGCTCGGTTCCGGATGTTCAGGAGTGCGCGATGTCCGCTTTAACCGATGGCGATCTGGGGCAGGAGAGAGGACCCAGGCCTGAGTCCTGGAGGGGGCGCGGGCCCAGGATGCTCCAGGAGGGGCACTGCCTGCTTGGGGGCCAGTCCTTTGGAGTCTGCAGTCCGCGCCTTTGCCGGGAGGGGGGAGGGGCTGGTCTGGGCTGTTTCCGTCAGTCACTTTGTGCCGCTTGTGGGAAATTGCCGCGCTGTCCTGGTTGGCCTCACACTGCTCCTGAGATGCAGACGCATCTGTCCATGGGTGGGCTGGGGCCGCCGGGCGCTGTGCGGCTGTTATTTACGGCTGTGACTCGGGGCTGTGAGTGGCTGTAGACAGGCTCCGAACCCAGGGCGAAGGAGGCCTCGCGTGGAGGCTGAGAAACGATGGAGGAGGGAGATGCCCGAGGGCTCTCCTGGGGGTCCTGGGGAGGTCATGGGAAGCCACGACAAAGCAGCGCTTTGAGTGGGACCTTGGTGGGTGAGACCGTTGGGCGTGGTGGAAGCCCTCCCTTTGGGGAGTCCCGGGTCCGGTGCAGCCTCTGCTGAGAGGGCCGGGCGACTTGGCTGCTGAGGTACGAGTTGGCCAGAGCGGGGTGTAAACGATGCGCAGTGTCTCGCGTAGTAGTTAACCCGTTCTGGTTTTGCCTTTTAGGTATTATGATCAGATTTGTTCCATTGAGCCAAAATTCCCGTTTTCTGAGAACCAGGTAAAGACTTATTTCCGTTTGTTTTAAAAACTGGCACGTGGAATCATGGACTAGAGAGCTGGGATGGGGGGGGGAAGGCGCGCTCTCCCTAACGGCTCATAGGAGGGACAGGGGATGCTTCTAAGGCGCCAGTTTGAGGCAAGCCCGCGTCCTCCTGAAGCTTGGAAATCTGCGGCGGCGCAGCCGGGGCCCCATTCGGGTCACTTCTCTCCTGCCTGTCCCGCCAGGACTCCGAACTTTTTCCCTCAGCCCATAAGGAATGACAGAGTAGCACGATTTCACGGGGAGTGCGGAGTGCGGGCGGCTGGGCTCCCCGTGTGCACTCTGCTAAGTACTAAGGAGGAGGAGGTGACTCGTTCCAGACTCCACGCCAAAGGCTCCCATCACTTCCTTCTCCGAGGGCCTCTTGGGTGTTGTCGTGCGACTTAGTAAATCTTCAGTCAGGCCAGGAAGCATCAAAGTTGAACATGCTGCCTCAGGGCGGGACCACTGTGGCTGGGTTGAGTATGGGCTCTTTCTCCTGGAATAGGGAGGGGGCCTGTTTTGGGCTGGTGGGCAGGTGGGCGCTGTGCCACTTGGATTTCAGACCTGATGATTTCTTTGTTTGAGATCCTTTCCTTTAACCCTTTCCTCCCAATGGGCTGCATCACCTTCAGGGATTGCTTTTCCGTTCTTCCTCAATATAGATCTGCTTGACCTTTACCTGGAAGGATGCTTTTGACAAAGGATCACTTTTTGGAGGATCTGTAAAACTGGGTAGGTAATTTTTGTAAAAACGTAGGAAATTTGGTCTGAAGTCTTTATTTTTAACTAATCTTACCTTCCTGGAAGGCTGGTTGGGGGCATCCCTTGTTCAGTGGGCAGCAGTCTCTCCATCTGTCCCTTAGTAGGTCTTACACCCTCATGAGTTCCCCAAGACTTTAGAAAGTGCTCGGGACTTGCCTAGGGAGTTTCTGAAGTGAGGCCTGACCGAAAATCTGGCTCCTAACGCCTCTGTTTCTGTGGTTCCTTCTCTACCTGCTTCACATCTGCTCCATCTTGTAGCCTGCCTACCTTTCTTTGGTCTTTGCCCAAATTGCTTGCTTTTGGTGACTTTGCGGTCTGATGGCACTTTGAATCCTCTCTGCCTCCCTAGTATTGTCTGTGGCTTTTCCATTGGTCCATCCCAGCAGCACTTACCTGGTTATTGTTGGGAAAAATAACCAGGAGCGAGGGGGAATGTGTCCAGTTGTCACCAATCCTCCAAACTACTTTTTAACATATTTTAGTCCAGTTCAGGGGTGGTTAGATGGCCCTGGAGTCAGGAGGACCTGAGTTCAGATTTGGCCTCAGACACCTAACACTTACTAATCGTGTGACCTTGGGCAAGTCACTTAACCCCAATTGCCCTTTCCCCCTCCAAACAGACAAAAAAAAGGGAGCAAGATGTAGTTTTTCATCTGTCTTTTTGGGCCAAGCTTGGTCATTATAATTGCTGTGACACACCAAGGCCATTGGTTTTCATTCCTACACAGTGTGGAATGTCCCAGGCCCTTGCCGCTGATCTGCCTTGTAGTGGGGGTTTCTTCCACTGGGAATTACAGTGAAATCAGACTGTTCCCGGCTCCTGCCCATTTAGAGTGTCTGTTGAGTCTTGGTGTATGAGGTGGCTTTTCCTGAACTGGCGTAATTTCCTCCAGGTTGGGGTTTATTGCCGCTCACCTGGTCCTGGCCTGCAGGCTGGGGGTGGAGTTAGGGGGTGGGACTTCTTCAGTTACTAGCCTGGGGCTCACTGAGCAGCCCTCTGATGTTGGAAGGCAGATGGCCAATTCCTCCTTATACACCAGCTGCCCCCTGGCCTGCCTTTCTGCTCTTGCTGCTGCTATGCCTGCTTGGATCTTTCTTCTCCCCACTTTCCCCTGCCACCCTCAGGTACCTCCTAGACCCGCTGGAGTCTGGCCCAAGTGCTCTGGCTGACGGGACCTTTTCCTTCCCCTGATCACCTCTTGTACTCAGAGTGGGCCTCCTCTGCATAATTCAGGAGTATTATACGTAGTGTAATTAGGTAATGTTTATGTCATGTAAATGTACATTCCTGTAATTACAGTTAGTAAGCCTTCATTTTTGTGAGCTGAGCTGAACTGCCTCAGAGACAGCCTGTTGTAGTGGCCAGGCAATTGGCCTTGGCGGCCCCAAGACTTGGCCTGAGCCGCCCTCGCCCTCTCGGAGCTCTGCACTAGGCCCCTTGCTAAGACTGGGGAGGTGCTGAGGGGTTGCTGTCCTGCATTGGGAGGGTCCTCTCTGCCAGTGAAATCACAGACCTCTGGTTCCCTCCCAGCTCCCCATGCACTGTACTGTACCTGTGTGTGCGTCTGTGTATGTGTGTGGAGTGTTACAGAGAGGGCAGGGCAGGTGATCTCCGTGGTACAGAGCCTAGCTGTCATTTTGTTTGGACCTGACTGTCTCTGTCACTCAGGGCAGCACTCCCTGACGATGCCACTCTTGGTGTTTGGCTTGGCCGTGGCTCTGCTGATGCTGAGCTGCTCTGCCCCGCAGGAGCCTTGGCTTCTCCCTTCTCTGGCCTCCTTGAGGAGCCTCTGGCTGTGCTGTTTCTCCTTGTACGCACACCTGTCTGCTGGTGTCACGCTTCTGTGCTGTCTTCTCCAGGGCAGGCACGTGGCTTGCTTTCTTTGCTTAGTGGTGGGTCACCCATCTCCAGCCAGGACTTAGTAAAGACTTTTGTAGGTCACTGGTTTACAAACTCTCGTTCCCGCATTGGCTCCTGTGCACATTGGTTGGAGGTGCTGTCTTTGCCATCATCTAAGCTGTATTTTAGAATGGCTGTGTGGGGCCAGTAGCAGCAGATCTCTTGGTGTTTCCCTGGAGACTTTTGCCATGATGCTGCCTTGCTTCTAGCCATTCATCCCGTCAAGAGTCCAGCCCACATTATTTATCTGTCTACCTGATTGCCACGAGAGATACTTGTCAAATGCCTTGATAAATAAAATCTAGGGAAACTTTTCACTGGAGGAAGCAATGGGGTGAACTTTTTCTTCTCAATGGTTGTTATTTTTTTTAAACAGCTCTTGCAAGTCTAGGCTATGAAAAGACATGTGTGTTATTCAACTGTGCAGCATTAGCGAGCCAGATCGCAGCCGACCAGAATCTGGATAATGATGAAGGATTGAAAGTTGCTGCTAAGCACTACCAGGTAGGGTGGATGTTCCTGCTGACTGTGACCACTGTATCTTGAGCCTTGGATGCTTCTGAGAACATTTTCTGCCCCTTGCACAACCTGTGGCTCCCCACCATCAGATTTCTATAAATGTACTTGTATCTGAAATGCCCTTGGGGTGGGGGCTTGTGGGGAGGCTGGGGGGAAGGACGCTCCCTGACTGAAGGGACTTTAGGCACCCCTCAGTCCGCTCCTGCCTTAATCAGTGCCTGTCCTGACTGTTCTTGACAGGTGGTTAGCCAGCCTTTCATTTGAAGACCTCTGGTGAGTGAGAAACCCCATACCATTCTATAACGGATACATGTAGGGTATCTTTTAGGGTCCCCTCAGCCTGGCCTATCTGGGCTGAGGCTTTGGGGCTGGCATCCCAAGAGCACCCCTCAGCTTGTGAGGTCGTGTGGCCCTTGCCAGCCCACTGTTGCTGCCAGGGACACAGCTGTGGCCTCTCAGTCTCAGGCTGCAGCATTACTTCCCTTTTTTTTAATTTTGATTTTTAAAATGTCAATTCCTTTTCTTTCTTTCTCCCTCCCTGCTCTGAGAAGAACAACAACAAAGCCTTTGTGGCTAACATGCCCTGTCACACCAAGCAGATTCCTCTCAAATGTGTGCCTTCTGCTGCTTTCTCAGGTGGTCCTCTGGGGTGGCTAGGTCATTGCACCAATCCGGGCTCTGGCCACATAGGTCATTTTTATGGCGTCATCTCAGTTGGTTCTCCTTGTATTCTGCATCACTTGATAACAAATCTTTCCAGGCTTCTCCAGCACCATCCCCCTCATCATTTCTTACAGGCCTGAATTGTTCCACTGTTCCCCACGGGTGGTATTAATACCCCCCCCTCACCCCCCGCACAGAAAGCTGCTGCAGATATGTCTGTAGCCACAAATGTCTTTCTTATTGATCTCCTTGGGAGGGGCAGGCAGAGGCCCAGTAGTGGTATGACGAGGTCACTGGGCACAGTGGCTTTGCGGGGAGAGATCTACATCTTGCGTGCCCCCCCCCATCCCAACTCCTTCTCCTTGCAGCCTTTCCCTGCCCATGGTTCAGATTCTCCTCTGTCCTCTGAAAGCTCAGTTCTCTGGCCGCCCTCACTTTGGTCTCCCATGCCATCGGTGGCCCCTTTGGGGCAGGAGCAGGCATCCAGGCAGGATGGGCCTTGCTCCTTCTGCAGTCTCTGGATCCTCTGGCCTGGATTCTTTTCCTGAGCCTCTTTGTGCCTTTAGGTCATCCTCCCTTTTAAAAGCAGCGCTGGACCCCCCCACCTCAATCTGGCCAACATTACACTTTGTAACACAAGAAAGCCCAGAAAAGGCCTGGGAAGAGCAGCTGAGCGGCTCGTTCCCATCTTCCCCCCTCCCTATTCCTTAGTTCTCTGTCAGGAGCAGGGTGGCCACCTCTTCTTCTTCTTCTTTTTTTTTTTTTTTTTGCTTTTTGGAGGGCAATTGGGGTTAAGTAACTTGCCCAAGGTCACACGGCTAGGTTTTTTTGTTTGTTTGTGTTAAGTGTCTGAGGCCGGATCTGAACTCAGGTCCTTCTGACTCCAGGGCCGGCGCTCTACTCACTGCGCCACCTAGCCGCCCCAAGCCACCTCTACTTTATGTCGTATTCTAGGCCTGTCAGTACCTGATTCTGCTTGTCTCATATCCTCTCGGTTCTTACAAATCTGCCTCTGGTTATTTCTTACTGCGCAGTAACTAATAGTTCCTCGCATTCTCTTGTCACAAAATGTGCAGTGGATACAGGACCTTTCTACCTTTGCCCTGCTGGAGTCCATGCCCACTAGCAGCATTTCCTCCCCAGTGTTCTGCCCTGCTTGGTTAGACCACTTCCCAGCACTGCCCCTTCTTGGTCTTCCTGAGCAGCTGGCTGGACGTGAGTTGGCATCATTTCATTTCTCTTAGTGGGTTGGAACCTTTTTTTCATGTGATCTGTGAAAGTCGCAGTTTTTATTTTGGAAACCGTGTCTCATTTGCCCACTTTAAACCACGGCTGCATTGGCTGTTGGCCTTAGACTTTTGTGTCCATGTCTCTGTCTGTTGGATGTCAAACTTTTCCTCAGAAATAGTTGATGCCTTGAGTTTTTCCCCTTAGTTGACAGCCTCTTATGTTAGCTACGCTTATTGGATCCATCCGCAGCTCTTAAATGGGGGGGTAATTGAAATTAATGATCATTTTTAAGATTCCAAGCTGGAAGAAGTCTGCTGCTACAATACCCTCTTTTTACCGATGAAAAGATGGCATCTCGGAGAATTTGCTCTGAGTCACAAAGTGGCAGAGGTGGGAGGTGAGAATTTCCTTGTTGGGAAGCTCAGCTCTGAGGCATAATATTCTTTAAACTCCTCAGCCCTCCTTTCACACCTAGGGACTTGACCCCAAGTCATGGAGTGGCTTCCCTGGCTCTGCTTGCCAGCTAAAGGTTAGCTTTGCCTCAGTACCACCCACAGAGAAATCATGCTGGCATCCAGGAGCCTGGCTTGGAGTACAAGCTTGGCTGCTTACTCTGTACGGTGACCCCTAGAAAGAAGGCAGGGGGACTATGGGAGCCCTGAGGCCCCTCAGGCTTTACGTTTGTGTTTGCACCTTGGATCCATCCAGCCATGTGCCACACTGCCCTAAGCACAGGGATACAGCCACTTCTTGCAAGGAATTCATTCTGTGTTGGGTGTGTATGTGTGTATACACACATCAAAGCAGCCACATCCTGGGTGGCTAGGGATGGAGTGCACCAGGGATGTGTGTGTGTGTGTGTGTGTGTGTGTGTGTGTGTGTGTATACACACACATCAAAGCAGCCACATCCTGGGTGGCTAGGGATGGAGTGCACCAGGGATGTGTGTGTGTGTGTGTGTGTGTGTGTGTGTGTGTGTGTGTGTATACACACACACATCAAAGCAGCCACATCCTGGGTGGCTAGGGATGGAGTGCACCAGCAGTTGGGACCAAAAATGATGTCCTGTAAAAGGTGGTGCTCGGGCTGTGTCTTGAAGGAAGTGAAGCCTGTACAGGCGTCTTGGCAGAGGAGGGCCAGTGGGGGAGCCAGGAGATTTTCTCTGTGTGAGGAAGCAGAGGAGATGGAGTGTTGGGCCAGGGGAGCATTGACCAGGAGGCTAGAAAGCTCGTCAGAGGTTGAGTCACAAAGGCCTTGGGAGACCCAACACAAGAGCCTGGATTCTGCCCTTGTGGCCTCATCGATTGGGGGAGGGGGTCACATTTTCAAATGTGCACCTAAGGAAAGCAACATTGACAGCCATGGGTAGTGACTCAGGGCAGCTGGGACAGTGATCTCAGTGAGAGATGGTCAAGGCCTGGCTGAAGCGGGGAGCTGTGGGCAGTATGAACATGGGTGAGATTGGAGGGGCTGTAGGGCAATGTGGGTGAAGGGAAGTGAGGAGCCCACACCGATGCCAAGGTGCTGAACCTGTGAGATTGGGAACAGGGATGCCTCTGGCAGAAGCTGGCTGGGTCAGTGGGGAAAGGTCATGGGTTCTGTTTGGGGTGTATTAGATGCCTGCAGCCTGAACTGTCTGGTAGTCAGTTGGTGATGCTGGCCTGGAGCTCAGGAGAGAGACTGGGCTTGGATGGATGGATCTGGGAGTCATCTGCCTAGAGATGATATTTAAACCCATGGACGAGAGAAACCTATGATGGAGAGAAGGGAGCTGAGGAGAACCTGGGGGGTGGGGTCCCAGTCGGGGGTGCGACCTGGGTGGAGATGGAACAAAGGAAACTGAAAAAGAGTGGTCAGACCAGAGGAGGAGAAGTAGGCAAAACAGCAGGGTCCAGAGAAGGGGCCCAGGTGGAGGTCTGCAAGCAGGGCCTGAAGATGTCTTCTGGGATGTGCCAGAGGAGTGTCTGGGGGTTCTGCATGGCCCTTCTAACTCTCCCATGGTGTCAGTGTTTGATAGAGTCTGAGGCTGCCCAGAGGTCAGGAAAGAAGGCTGAGCACTGAGGACAAGGTCGTTGGATCGGTCAGTCAAAGAGGCCACTGGAAACTGGAGAGAACAGTTTCAGTTGTGATTTAGCTGGTGCTAAGGAATGTGATTAATTTGACTCATACAGCAAACTGTACAACTCTTTGTCTTCAGAAAGATCTTCATATTCACTGTGTCCTTTTTTTGAATCTGTTTGTTGATTTGATTTAGTGTTGAAGTCATGAAGGTTTGATGTGTAATTGTTAATTCTTCATTATCCTGAAGTATCCTGCTTCCATCACATGGGCACACCTCTGATAAATGATCCCTGAGGCCTTGGTAGGGCGCCTCCATTTCCAGGGAGGCTTCTAGGTCACTGTAGCATGTCTCTGTCTCTTAGATCCACTTCTTAACTGGGGGAGGCCTATGGTCTGGTGCAAGGTGCATTCTGGGATTCCATCTGTTTGGGAAATCCTGTAACCCTGGGACAGTTCTGCTTTTAGGATGGTGTTCTTTTGGTCAGAAACCATCATTCTCTCGATGGGGATGAGACACTTGGGCCTGTTGGAAGGAAGAATCCCCCCCACCTTTTTGGGGGGCAGTTGGGGGTCTGGCTCTTCAGGGCTAACAGAGTTTGGTTTAGCAGTGTAGAAGCTGCCTTCCTCCTGCCTTCATTGCCCCGGTCTTTGTCTTGTCTTCGCCATGGTGGCAGTGGCATGTCCTCTTCCTTTCTGTTCTCATTCCTCCTCCTGCTGTGAGGTGCCTTTTTAAGGCCCCTTTGCTTTGAGCAGCAGGGCCTGGCAGCTGAGTCCAGTCTTGAACTATGCTTGACCTACCTGCCTTCCCTGCCCTCAGTGGGCTCTTTCAGAGCTTGTACCATCCCTGGAGTGAGGACCAGGCTCTAGCACCACCACAGAGGACAGGTCGGGGCTGGGCCCCAGGAAATTACCTGCGTGGCCCCCTGGCATCACCTGATGGCACCCTGCCCAAACTGGGAGGACAGGGTCCTGTTCTTTTTGCCTGGGCCTTGGTCTCTACCTTTATGCCTCTGGTCACAGTGTTTGGCTTCTGTAATTAGGCTGCTCTTCCCATGAGGGTCTGCAACCCACAAAAGGCTTTCTTCTTTTGCAGTTTGCCAGTGGTGCCTTCTTGCACATAAAGGAGACCGTTTTGTCTGCATTGAATCGAGAGCCTACCTCTGACATAGCTCCAGATACCACTGGCACCTTGAGTGTCATTATGCTGGCCCAGGCCCAGGAAGTGTTCTTCCTGAAAGCCACAAGAGGTGATTTAGAATATCATGTATGTGTGTGTTTGGGGTGGGGGTAGGGGAACGGGGGAGGGGGGGAGCAGGGGGGAGGGCAGGCAGGGTGAGGTGCCTTCCTTGGGCTGGGCATGGGGTGTCCATGATGCAGGGTAGAGCTGTCAGTCAGTCTTCAGACACCCACCAACCACCTGGGTGCCAGATACCGGAGAGGCCAAGGTAGGTGGGGTCAGTCCCTGCCTTCAGTGAGCTTACAGTCTAGTTGATAAGGACATGCCCATGGTTAGGGTCTGAAAGGCCTCCTGTTGAAGGGAGCCTTTCTGGGGATTTTAAGGTGGGGGATGAGCAGAGGCTGAATCAGGATTTGTACTCGGGTCTTCCTGGCTTGGAATTAGATCCAGCCTTCTTCCCATGACACAGAGTTGCTTCTTATGACCTTGGATACTGGGGAAAGCTTGCCCTTAGGGGCATGTTTCTAACACTGCTTTATTAATCTGACAGGCTTAGATTATCTTGATGAGGCAAAAAGAATATTAAATTTGAAGCTGGAGGATCTGAGTTCACCTTTCAGCCAGCTTTAGACTGGGGTGGGGCCCTGCATTTATGATGTCCCTTTGAGTCAGCTCAGGGATCTCTGTGCCTCCAGTAGCTGTGATGGGGGGGTCCACAATGTCTGGGCCGCTCTCATGAGTTAGCCCTGTGTGAAGTACTTAAGAACTGTGCCAACCATTGGCCCACCATCTCTTGTAAAACCAGTGCCCTGTGTCCGGGACAGGCTGCAAACCTGCTAATGATGTCTTTCTGCCAAGGAAATTTTGGTGCTCCAGAAAGGAAAATTTGTGATAGTACAAAGCATGGAGGCAAGATTATTGAGGGTGTGTGTGTGTGTGTGTGTGTGTGTGTGTGTGTGTGTGTGTGTGTTTAAGGGCACACTTGGTGAGGCCTAGGATTTCTCTGAATTCGATGGCTTCTCTCTGCTTCTTTATTTCAGATAAAATGAAAGATGCCATCATAGCAAAATTGGCCAGTCAAGCTGCTGATTATTATGGGGATGCGTTCAAGCAGTGTCAGTACAAGGACACCCTTCCCAAGGTTAGTTGTTCGAATGGGATAAACCCTGGGGAGTTTCTCTAGTGTCCAAGTCATTGGATGGTTCTTTGGCCTACACATATCACTGAACACTGGCCCGGGGTTCATTGGAAGGCTGCCTGTGTCTTTATGGTTCTATAGGACGCAGAACTTCAACCATTTGGACCGATTCAAAAACACACTTTTTATTTGGATTGTGGGGGGATCTGTGTTTGAATGCTTTTCCTAACCTCGCCTTCTGAGTTTCTAAACCTTCAGGGATTTACTGTGATGTGATTACACAGACACTGTGCTGTGGCCTACATCTAGGGTCACGGTGATACTAAGATTTTCCTGACTTCAATACCAGATGTTTACCTTTCAAAAGATTGCAAGGAACTTGAGCGAGAGAAACCTAGAAACCTGTTCTTGGAATCGTTCTTAGGCTTTGTCAAATCATTGCATTTGTTCAGAAGTCTTGGGTAGAGATGTGAAGAACAGCCCTTTGTACCCAGAGGGCTGCCGGGAGGAGGCTGCATCACCCTGTGCCAAACACCTGGGAGCCTCTCTCTGTGTACAGGCTTGATGCTGTAGCCAGCCCAAGGGGGATGGGCAGCGCTGAACACTGTGCGTCAGGTTAGCCAGAAAGAAGGGAAGATGGGGCGCCATGTACTGACGCTGGGCAGGTTGCAGTCTTCTGACCCCTGACTCTGCTTTGGCCTGTGCCTGGTGAGGGGCCGTGTGGGGCTTTGATCTCTTCTCACCAGGCCCATGAGGCATTTTCACATTTAAGTAGTGATCCAGAGAGAATGGCAGAAAAGAACCCGTTAGCACTGCAGGTTTGGAGTCTCTGATTATTGTTGTTTGGGTGGAGTAGAGGCAGTCTTCTGTGGGACTGTATGAGCATGATGAACCAGGACTTCAGGCCTGGACCTGCTCCCAGAGGAGCCTTTTTCTCCTGTGCCTCAGGGATGCCTTGGAGTCAGACTTCCTCTGTTGGGGGCCTGCAGACGATTGTTTTGTCTGCTGGGTGAGTGTGCATGTGTGTTTGTGTACGTGTATAGGTGTTGTGTGTTGGGGGGGGCAGTTGAGGGTGAGTGATTTGCTCAAGGTCACAGCCAGTAAGTGTCAGCCCACATTTGAACGTAGGTCCTCCTGACTCCAGGCCCAGTGCTCTATGCACTATAGTGCCACCTTGCTGCCCCCTTGCCCTCTTCTTTTTGTAGCTTGGCGATGGAACTGCTGGCTGTGGGTTATAGCTGTCTCAGCTCCTGCAAGGTGCAGGCACCCTTCCTTTCTCTTCTGGCATACTTTTCTCCTTTATAGAGCATTGCTTTCCCTTGTGGCTTGGTCACAGTGAGTGGTGAGGCCTAGACTGGCCTACAGGAATCATGGAAGAGTGGTCTTCATTGGAAGAAGAAAACCCTCGAATTTCCTCCCTTCAGGCCCTGTGTCGTCATGTCTGGGGCCATTGTTGGCGACTAAGCTGCTCTGACCACTTGTCTGTCCTCGTGTCCTTTGCCTTCTTTTCTTTCCTGCTCCTGGGTTGTCTGTGGTGGCCTTTGCCCTGGTCAGTGTCTTTCTTTGCAGGAGGTATTCCCTGTCATGGCTGCAAAGCACTGTCTGATGCAGGCCCACTCAGAGTACCACCAGGCGGTGCTGGCCAAGCAACAGAAGAGATTTGGGGAGGAGATCGCCAGGTTGCAGGTGAGCTGGCTGCCTGAGGGCTGGGCGGGCTGGGCGGTCTGGGAGCAGGGCCCTCTGAGTGGCCTTTGGGTGGTTCTCTCTTGCCTTTCTTTATTTCCAAAAAGTCTCTTTCCCCTTCCCTTTGGAGCCATCTGGCCCTTGTAACAAAGAGTAAAAACATGGACAAAGAGACTGTTTGGTTGACCTGGACTCTGTGCAGCATTGTGCTCCTGTATCCCCCCCTCTGGGAAGAATGGGAGCGAATGGGTTTTCTCCTTTCTTGTTGGGGATCCAGCTTGGTCATTAGAATCCCAGTCTTGCCAGGCATCCCTATGTTTCTCTGATGCCCCTGTTTTGTAGGGGCTGCCCGTAACCACCCGTGTTCCAGAGAAGGGCACTGGGACTCCAGAGGTCATGTGTCTCTGCTGGGGTCACACAGGTAGTGCTCTAGACTCCAAGGCCAGGGCACTTTAGCTGGCGAGATTCCTGGTGCAGTGGAGTCTAGGTGGGAGAGGTGAGGAGGGCAGGGAACTTCCCATGAAAGTAGCAGGTGGCTCATTGGCCCCCCTTCTTGATTGTAGCTCAGGGGCTTGGTTTAAAGTTAGGAGCGAAGGGAAGGAAACAGTCCCCAGCCCTGGGCTAAGGAAGGGCTGGAGCAACATTCCCCTTTGTCCTTGTGTGATCTCTGTATCCCTCAGCTTGGCTTCTTCCTCTTTAAAGAGTAGCAGGGACTCTGTTCCAAAGACCTACGGGGAACGAGACACCTTTTTTTTTTTTGTAGAAACAGGATGTTAGTGAGCTCAGATTTTCAAGCCAGTTCACAGATAGGCCTTTTTTCCCCTCCTCCCTCCCCCCTTTCTTTGGATCCCTCCTTTGTGGGGAGGCCTTCCTCAGACAGTGTGGATCAGCAGCCCCCTTCTCTGACCCTCATGGTCTTTGAGAGTCTTCTGGGGTCCTGAGTGACAGGGCTGGCCCTGCCCAAAGCCTAGGTCAGAAGGAGTCCAGTAGAGGCAGTGAGCAGCTGATCAGCCCTGACTGGGTGCTGGGCTAAGCCCTGGTAATACAGCTGGTTCACAGGTACCGCTTGTAGGTAGAGTGGGCCCAGACTCCATCTGAGCCTTGTTCCTGAGTGTTTCTGTGGCCTGGATGCCAGAGCAGACCACAGGCTCTTGAATGGCCTGGTTGAGGTTGGACGTGTTCTCCACAGCACGCAGCAGAGCTGGTTAAGACGGTGGCATCTCGCTATGATGAGTATATCAGCACCAAGGACTTCTCAGACAAAATCAGCCGTGCCCTCACAGCAGCAAAGAAGGACAATGACTTCATTTATCATGACCGAGTTCCAGACCTTAAAGACCTGGAACCTGTTGGCAAAGCTACTCTCGTGAAGCCTACGCCTGTCCGGGTGCCTCTCAGTCCGAAATTCAGTGGTAAGCCCGTCTTGATGAATGCCTCGGCCTCCATGGTCTCCTCTTCAGACTTAGAGTCTCACTTCCACATCTCTGGGGGAGGGGTGTGGCACCCCCAGAATCTGAAAAGTCCTGGTCAAATTCTTTGGCTCTCCTGTCACTCCAGAGAAGATAAGCTGTGTTGCCATCATGCAGTGCCACCTAGATCTTTTATGCATTTTTTAATTTCTAGACTTTTTCTGTGTCCTTTGGCCTTTGCATGTCATCTGGGAGTTATTCAGAACCCCACCCCGCCCCCGAAATTCCCATCTAATTTCTTATGCTGACACAGGATATATTGAAATTACAATGGAGAAAGTCCTGGCATGGCAGGGACAATTGTCACCTTCAATGTTGCGCTTTTTTTGCACCTCTTCCCTGCCTTTAGTATTTCACAAGTCCCCTGAGTTAGGAAAATAAATTTTAAAATACTCATTTTTCATTTTTGAAAAGTGTTCTCACTAAGAGCTCTTCTGGAAAGTGTCTTTATGTTATGCACAAGTACATTACATGCAGAGGTTGGGGTGGGAAGGGTTGGGTTGAGTGGCTCACTGGTCTCTAGTAAAGCTGTGGGCAGAGGAATGTGAGGAAAGCAGGGCGGTAAGGTTTGGATAGGGCAGGCCCGCCTGCGCCTGGATGCACACATAGACACAAGCTGCCCCTAGAGCAGGGTTCTGAGGCCTGTCCTCTCCGGGGCACGCTTTGTGCTGGGTCCCTTTCACGTTTTGGGATTTGGGGGGTGGACGTTGTTGTGGAGCTCACAGCCATCACTATGCAGGGTGATCCCCAGCTCTGCTCTGACCTCCTTCACCCCAGAGCTTGTGAGCTACCCAGAAAGGGGCAGCCAGGCTTGGTGTCACTCAGGTCCTGTTGAAATGCTGCCTTCTGCTTCCAGACCTGTTTGAGAAGATGGTCCCAGTGGCTGTGCAGCAGTCTGTGGCTTGCTCTAATCAGAGGAAGGCCGATCTGGTGAACAGGTTAATTGCCCAGATGAGAGAATCCACCAACTTGGCCAACGGGTAAGTACAGTTTAGCCTTCCCTGACAGGACCACCCTGGTTGGCTATGCCCTGCTCCTGTTACCTGGTTTGGCCCTCTGGTCCTTCCCCTTCTTGCCCTGGCACTGGGGCCCCATGATCTCCCCTGGACCCTCTTGTACCCCCGTGTGGTCTCCTTTTGGGCCTCCTGGATCACTGCTCCTTGTCCTCCTTGGCTGAGGGGCTCCCACCCGCTTTGGCCCCATCCCAGATTCTCTCCCTCCTCTTGTCCAGGCTCTGAGGCAGGGGTGTGTGGTTCCCCCCACTCTTTCCAGCCTTCTGTCTCATCATCTCCCAGGTCCTTTCTGCCCACACACAGGCAAGTGTCCCCCCCAAAAGCATTTGTAGGTGCTGTCGCCTTCCTTCTCTCCTCGGATTGGCTGGGAAACTTCTCCCAAGAGACTGTTTCCCAGTCCTCATTCTCATCCTCCTGGGTCCTTGCTTCTCTCTGGGTTTTTGTGCTTCTGCCTCTGACTGCTGGCTCTTCATCCATGTCACGCCCCCAAGGCTCAGTCCTGGGCTTCTTTCTCTCTCATTCAGTGAGGTCTGTCTCTGCGGAGCTTCAGTCTCCACTGGACCTTTCCTCAGTGATCCTCAGGCTTGTCAAGCCCAGGGTCCCAGACAGATCACATTCTTGGTCCTTTAGCACCTTTCATCCAGTCACCTTGCCTTGCAGCCTTGCCATTGGCTTCTCCTCTCCACATATCCTGCTTAGCTAATCAGTTGTCCCACTTGCCCTTGAGACTCCCTCTTCTCTGACCCAGGTCATCTCAGCCTCCTTGCCTCTTGCTGCCTCCAGGCCGATCTGTTGGCCCTTCCCCACCATCGTGCCTGGGTGCCCTCCCACCACTCCTCCTCTGCCAGTCTACCAGCTCAGCTCACAGGCTCTTCCAGGCAGAGGCCTTAGGCTGTTTCACATTTGGGGTTTGAAGGGCCTTGTCCCCTGTCCTGCAGCTTAGGGCCCACCTGGCACCTGGAGGTGTTTGTAGGTTGGCTGCAGCTCTTGGAGCCAGGTGGGAGACCAAGGGAAGGGGGAGAGTCTGGCAGGCCTGACTTGGTCTCATTTGTTGGTGCCATGTCCAGCCTGGGAGCCCTGTCTGTGACTGAGTGGCTCCTGATTACCCTCAGTTGGTGGTGTGATTGATATTCCGTGGGCTGATCCATCCCCATGGGGATTGATGAGAAACAGGTGTGTGGACCTCCCCTGCTAGCTGTGTGTGGTGTGTGTGCTGAGGAGTGGCATGGCCGAAGTAGCAGTACTTGAAGGCTGGTTTGGGGTCTAAGACTTGTGACTAACTGATTCTCCTTCCTTTGCCGTGTTGCCTTTCCTCTGTCCTTGTCTGCATCTGCAAACAGACATGGCTGAGCTGATTGGTCCCACAGCATGTGCTTGTAGGCGTGAGCCCCACTGTGGCAGTGCCTGGGCTTTGGCTTAACAGAGTCTGCCGTCATAAATAATTGCACGTGGAAGGTGGGAGAATCTTGTGGTCAACCCTTTCTTGGGTGCGGTTTTGCTTCCCTTCTCTCTAGGGTCTTGGCTTCACTCAATCTGCCTGCAGCAATTGAGGATGTCTCTGGGGATACCGTTCCTCAGTCTATTCTGGCGAAGTCGGCCTCAGTGATCGAGCAGGGAGGGATCCACACTGTGGACCAGCTGATCAAGGATCTGCCTGAGTTGCTGCAGAGAAATCGAGAAATCCTCGATGAGGTAAGTGGGGGATGCGAGGGTGAGGGGGGGTGCCCCGGGGGGCACTGTGGAGGGCCCTGGACCAGAAACCAGGTGGTCGCAGCGGCACTGAGCCTCTCAGCTCTACAATGGAGATGATTGTAGAGACCCCAATTTTGAGGTAGAAGGGCCCTGCTTGAGCCTTCCAAGGGCGAGGAGCCCGGTCTCTGGGCACTTGCTGATCTTCTCTCACACAGCTTGGCTTGGCCTTTTGGCCACTTGCTCTGAGATCTCCTTGTTGAGTCCTGTTCCATGTGTCCACCTTCCCTTCATCCCAGGAGTCTCCCTCCCCACTCAGTTCCAACTACCCACCTCCCCAGCTTGTAGGCCAAGCCCCGTAAGCCTTTCCCACCCTGGCTGCCATCCTCTGTATACTCTGGCTGGTCTGAGACTGTGGTACCCGAGATAGGAATGCAGCCTCCAGGGCCAAGGACGAGCACTGCCCTCTCTGCCCCTGCCTGCCCACAGGCTTTCCTGACTGCTGCTCTCACAATGCTGTTGCCCACCTGTAGACTTTGTCTAGAAGATAGATTTTTATCATTTCATTTACTTCCCAGTCTTTCTGGCATCTTCCAGTTCCACTTTTTTGATCCCATGGGATCTGTCCCCTTCCTAGCAGCAGAAGTAGCTTCTGGGCCTTAGCCCTGTGTATCCCTCTTACCTAGCCAAACACTTCACTGGCCAGGGGAAGGGCAAATTGTGGGGATCAGGGAAGGTCTGGTAGCATCATCGTCAGGCCATAGACAAGCAGAGAAGTGAGTTCAAGCCTGTCTTAGCACTGTTCCTTTCTCCCTTAAGGACCTTGGTCAAGTTAGGGCCCCTTTCTGGGCCTCGGTGTCCTCCATGATAAGATGGGGGGCCTTGGAGTAGAGGGCCTCTAAGACCCCTTAAAGTGTCTATCCTTTGCACATGGTGTCTTTTTGGACTGGGCAAGCACACAGTCTGGTCCATCCTTTTGGATGGGCCTGCCAGCTAGGCCCTGGTCAGAGCCCTGAGGTCCTTTCCATATAGATGTTCCCTGATCCATCTGTAGGCTTATCCCGGTACTCTGGGGCAGGGGAGAGACCAGGCTTAGAGCAGAAATTGCTCTATCAGCCTGCATGCTCAGCCATGGGTTTGGCTGGGCCTTCACCAGAATGGTCAGAGGCTTAGAATGGCACAGCCTTGACTCAGAGAGCATGAATACCTATGAAGACTTCCCATCTATTATTGTGACCCTGAGAAGGGGCAGGGGGTGGGCAGGACCAGAAGGCTGCATGGAGAAATGAGTTCAGGAAGCCTGGTTCTCAGCAGGGGGAGAGAAGAGCCCCAGCCTCTTGGCTGGGGGTCATTATGGCCAGGGCTGACCCTTGTGTTTCTGGGGATTGGCTGGAGAGGAACTGGGGGGTAAGATGCAGGATACAGAAGCCCCTGCCTGACAGTGTGACACTGGGCAAGTCACTGGGCCTCTATGAGCCTCGGTCAGCAAGCTTGTGCTAAGCTCCAGCTGTGTCTAGGGCTGGGGGCAAGCCCAGGTCAGAGTAGGGAGACTGCACCCCATTATCTGTCCAGGATGACCAGGAAGGAGCTCCTGCAGAAGCAGGCCTGGCACCACTGCTGCTGCTTCAGTGTGGGCTGAGGGTAGCTGTGGGGGAAAGCAGGCCTCAGTGCTGGATCCTGCAGGGGCTCAGGATCCCCAGGCTTTGAGGTCAGAGGTGATGAGGGTCTGCCCAAGGGTGGTGGCCGTTGTGTAAGTGAGCTTATTGGGGGATGATAGGGGGCAGAGTTGGGGGTTTCCAGCCTTGGGTCACCATGTGTCAGCCCCTCTGGCTGAGGTGGCTGGTGGGGGCAGCTCCTCGGGTGCTTCTTTATTGGTGGCCCTTCCTCCGAAAGGGAGCACTTCTAGAGCTTGGTCTCCAGCACCTCTGCCTGGCCAAACTGGGCATGTCTTGGGGAGGCTTAAATGGAGGCTGCAGGGTGGGAGGGGATAGGTGTTCTAGATCACAGTGTGACAAATCTCATTTTTCTCCAGTCGTTGAGACTGTTGAATGAAGAGGAAGCAACAGATAATGAGCTGAAAGCAAAATTCAAGGAGCGTTGGCAGAGGACGCCGTCCAATGAGCTCTACAAGCCTCTGAGGGCAGGTGCAGTGTCTTCTGTGGGACCCACCGGGCCCCTGTTAGGGAATGTTGGGCCTTGTCTGGGCCACCTGGTGTGGAGGTGTGGGCCCTCCTCCCCCAGATGGGATGTCCTGGCTGGGCCTTGTGGCAGATGGAGGATTTGGGGGGCTGGGATCAGACACAGATGTTTGTGGGTGATGCTCCCCTCCTTGGATCCAGGGAGGCCTCAGGTTGGCCCAGCTGTGTCCGAGTCTCGTTGGGTGGGTCAGACGTAGTCATCAGGTGCTGCATTGATGGGTGCCCCCTTGGGAGTTGTTAGCAGCTTCTAGCAGCAGCGTGTGTCTCTGGCAGTGGTGCTTGACCCCTTCCCACAGCCTCTGGGAGCAGAGGCAAGGGTTCCCGAGGCAACACTTGGCTTTACAGGCATTCCCTTTGTTCTTCTCTTCAGAGGGAGCCAGTTTCAAGGGTGTGCTGGACAAGGCCGTGCAAGCTGATGGACTAGTCAGAGAGCGCTATCAGTCTCACCGGGACACCATCGCCCTGCTGTGTAAGCCTGAGCCTGAGCTGAACGCGGCCATCCCCTCTGCCAACCCGGCTAAGACGATGCAGGGCAGTGAGGTGAGGCCGGCTAAGGTGGGAGGTGGGAAGTGGGAGGCTGCTGCCCCTGGGATGGGGCTGTGTGCCCAAAGATGGGCACTGCCCTCACATAGTCAGCTTCTCTGAAGGCAGACGAGCCCCAGAGGACCATGGTTACCACGGTTCTTACTCTCATTGATCGGGTCACCCAGCTCAGAAGGACCTAGGGTTGGATTTTAACTCGGGACTTACTGACTGCAGGTTTAGCACTGTGTGTGCTGGGCTCCCAGCTGGATCTGTACAGGGTTGTGTGTGTGCATTATCGTTTTCATTAGACTGGGACCTCCTGGAGGCTAGTGACTGGCTTCTGTCTTTCTTAGTATCTTCAGCCCCTAGCAGAGGGCCTGGCCCACAGTAGGCGCTTTATCTCAGGGCTCCTGGTGACTGATGGGAGATGTAGCAGAGGCATATCGAGGGTCTGGCAGCAGACAGTAAGCCAGTGGGCTATACTGACACTTAGTAGGCCCTTTGGGATTACTTTTCTAGAAATATCACAAGTGCCGTTGCTGGTGTCTGCGTGACCCTGTCAGCTGCACATCTGGTGGTGGGAGGGTCAGGCCCAGGATTCACCCTCATTGTTCTGACGGCCCCTCTTGAGTTTGCCCATAAAAGGAGGTGCTGTTGTGCTAGAGCCAGCAGAGGGTTCTTCCTGCCTGCCCCTGTTGGGCCAAGCTCTTGGGAGAACTGGTTCTGAACTGCCCCTGTTATAGGCATTTACTCCTGGGCAGATCGAAGGTTTGTGGACACACAGGCCCCAGACCAAAAGCCTTTGTCTTATATTTTGTCATCATCTGGTCCTTTGTGTGCGTATATGTGTGTGTACATGTGTGGTGCTTTTAGTTATCCTGCATGAAATGAAACTGCTCTGTGGGGAGGTTCCCCAGAGCCACCTGATAAAGTGTAAAGAGTGTGAGGGGGTCATTTCTTGTCATTGGTATTTTCTCAGGTGGCAAACAGAAAGGCAAAGCCATTGGGGTGGGGAGAGGATCATCTTCAGGCCCTAAAACTTCCAGAGCTCCTGTCTGAGGGCACTGCATACTCAGGGAAACGAGGAGAGAGGGAGGTCTGAAGTAGTGGTCTCTCAGAGACTTGGCAGAGAAGGGGTGGGCACTCTCGTTTCTGTTGGCCAGAGATGCCGAGCATGTCTGACAGGAGCACTTCTGATCCTGCCCTGTTGAATGTCCCAGTGGCCATACTTCCCCTCCCTGCCTCTACACTCCCCTCTGCTCTGTGGGGAGGTGCTTAGGTGTCTGTCTCTCTTAGGTGGTGAATGTGCTGAAGTCCCTGCTGGCCAGCCTAGATGATGTGAAGAAGGACCGTGAACATTTGGAAAGCGACCTCAAGTCCGTGACCTTTGACATGAGAAGCAAGTTTCTGTCGGCCTTAGCGAAGGATGGTGCTATAAATGAAGAAGCCCTTTCTGTTACAGAATTGGACCGTGTCTATGGGGGCCTTACAAGCAAAGTTCAGGAATCACTGAAGAAGCAGGAAGAGCTCCTGAAAAGTATTCAGGTGGGTTTCTCTTGGGCTGCCCTGCCCCGCCCCAGGCCTTCTGCAGGGCCAGTGAATGGGTTTTAATGAGTGAGTTACTGTAAACCAAACACCTGGTAGAATGGAACTGAGCAGAAGGACCTGTGGCATGCCAGATTTATGTTAAAGAAAAGGTATGCAGAGGGGCGACTAGGTGGCACAGTAAGAGCACCGGCCTGGAGTCGGGATGACCCAGGATTGGTTCTGGCCTCAGTACTTAGCACCCACACATAAATAAATAGCTAGCCATGTAACCTTGAGCAAGTTACTTAACCCCAATTGCTTTAAAAAAAAAAAGGTACAAGGGAAGTTGTGCCTTGTTCTTTGTCCCCTGTAGGAGACAGCAGTGATAGAAAATACCTATAAGTAGAACTTTTCTCCTAGAAAACCTGCAAGCATCTTCATTTGTTTTGGCTGGGATTTGCAGAAGGGCAAGGCTCCCCAGGTCAGAGAAGGTTGGGAGCTGCAAAGCTTTTCAGTTCACTGTAGGCTTCACATGAATATGACCCAGAGAAAAAGATGCAAGTCAGAAGGTTAGAGTTACTTTGGATCATCAGCGTTTCTGAAGCTTTCTGATGATGACCTTTTTCAAAAATGGGGAGAGTCAGGCTGGTGTGAGCCAGTGTCTGAAGAGCTCCTCGTAGGCTGGAAAGCCTGGTGGGACACAAAACTGCACTTGCTGGAGTGATGGAAATTGTTTTTTATGTGCATCAGGAGGCAGCGTTTTGGTGTTGATCGAGTCTGACACACCTGTGTTAGGCCCTTACTTGGGCCTCGTGCCTCCCCCCAGCAATGTCGCTTTGGCCAGGGCTCACCTGAGACAGCATCCTAAATGGTAGTGATGTCCTTCTTAGTAGTTCTGCTCCTCCTCCAGGGGCACTGGGCCCCATTTGTTATGTGGGGTCTCTCTGGGGCCTTGCCACAGTTGTGGGGCTCTTCTCACCATTGACCTGCCCCAGGTCAGTCACTAGGTGGGTGAGCATGTGCAGGGTGTGGACTCTGTCAGCCAGGCCTCTGAAGCTCACAAGGCTCAGGGGATCTGCACACAGCAGTGCACTTGGAAACGTGCTAACTGTTCTGTCTTGGGCAAGGTTTCACATCAGGAATTTTCCAAGATGAAACAGTCCAACAATGAAGCCAATCTGCGAGAAGAGGTTCTGAAGAATCTGGCAGTGGCCTATGACAACTTTGTGGAGCTTGTTGCCAATTTGAAAGAAGGCACCAAGGTAGGGGTGGTCAGTGGAGCCTTGGGGTGGGCGAGCCTGGGGTTCCTATGGTTTGGCCCTCCTGATGCTCTAAAAAGGCCATGCATGTAACCTGGTGGACAGCACCCAGTCATAGGCTCTTAGAGGCCCAGTCTAGCCTAGACCTGTCATGGTGACCTTGGCCTACAGCCCATTCCACCTTGGAGTGGTGCTTGATCAAGCTCATCTGGCCTTTTCACTTACTGCTTTGCCCCCCCACCCTCTTGTCCAAGGACCCATCACAGGGTGGGTGACCTTCCTGAGGCTTCTCTTGGATGTCTCAGTGAAGCCCACAGCTGGATAGGTAACCTGTCTTGACTTGGAAAGCAGGAGAATCAGAGGGGGCTCAATTCCCCCTGTGTGAAATGGGTCTCTCGGTAAAGGGGTCTTTGGAGACCCTCCGGCTTTAAATCTAGGATCCAGTGGGGAGAGCCACTCTCTCTGTCACATATGAGGGCTTCTGGTGCAAAACCTTGTCAGCTCCAGTGTCAGCTGGCATGGGCTTGGGAGGAGGGCTGTCACAGGGCTAGACTTCTGCTCCTCAGTGGCTACGGCCACTCCTGTGCTCAGAAATGGTAACCAGTCTGCCTTGTGCTCCTAGTTTTACAATGAGCTGACGGAGATCCTGGTGAAGTTTCAGAACAAATGCAGTGACATCGTGTTTGCCCGGAAGACGGAGAGGGATGAGCTGCTCAAGTACGTGAACCTAGCATATGTGCTTCCCCTGCTCCTCCCTTTGCATTTGCATTCCTGGCTGTTTGCTCTGCTTGGCCCAGGGGCAGAACAACTGGCCAAGCTCATGCTGACCGCCTGCTCTAGTGGGAGGCCTTGTGTTACTGCTGCTCCCGGCCTTGGGGATGGCTCTGACTGGCAGGGAGGGAGACTTGGCTTCTGTCCTCGAGCTCCTGTTTTTGACTTTACCCCCCACAAGTCTTTTTCCTCTTCATGTTACAACCCTCCCTGCACTCCTTGATGTCCTGGTAACCCACCTGCATTTCGAGGTTCTTTCTAAAATGGGCCTGGAACAGCTGTGATTGACCCTTGGCAGAGGCTGGTGGGATCGTCCTGGCCCTCCTTCATACTGGATACTGTACTTGTCTTTTCTCCCTTTCGTGGCTTCAGACTCTTGGCTACAGCTGGCCACTCTACTGAGACCTCCAGATTGTTTTTAGTTGCATTGCTGTCAAACTGTAATGCTAGGCTCCTACTTGGGCTAACAGAGATCAGCTTTCCATTTACCCTTGTTAGATGCTTAGATTGGCCTCCAGATTGTAGCTGGGCTGTCTGTCTTCTGCAGGTCTTATAAGCATGCCGCATGCCTTTATTCAGGCAGTGATGAGCCAGCACAACCTCCTGGGGCCCCCCCTTCACTGCCTCAGTATGTCTGATTGGGGTGGGGGAGTCTCCTTTGGAGGTCTTCCTTCTGGTGGCCTTGGTGGCTGTTCAGCCACCTTCTCACCTCCAGCCCTTTGATATCCTCAAGGAGAGGCCTCTGTTGGGCTGTAGGCTTTGTGGCAGAGGTCCAGATGGTGCCATACTTCTTCTTGGGGTGTTTTAGACCCACAGTGTGGGTTGTATTTGCCAGGATGTTGTGTTTGTCTGACGCTTTTCTTGAAAGGAGAGATGGCTGTCCAAGCATGTGGTCTCTCACCTCTTTCAGGGTCTGATACTTTTCTTCTTTCAAAGGGATTTGCAGCAGAGCATTGCCCGGGAGCCCAGTGCCCCATCTCTCCCGGCCCCTGCCTATCAGACCTCTCCTGCGGCCGGGGGAAATGCACCCCCTCCTACGCCAGCACCCAGGACCATGCTGGTGAGTGACCGCCTCCTCAAGGGCAGTTAGCCTGGGCCTGATGACCAGTCTCTGCATTTCCATGCAGCTGTTTTTCTTATGACACTGGATGTTTTTGTGCAGTTAAACACGATTCTGAGTATGGGTCTGTCAGCTTCTCCAGACAGCCTGCCCAAGGGGCCAGGACTCCAGCAGAGGCATCTGCTTTCTCCCTGGTTGGTCGCAAGTGAGCTGGAGGAGGAAGGGTCCTCTCTTGTGCCTTATCTTTAGGGTGATGACTAACAAGTGATTTGTGGTTTCTCGTAGCCTTCTAAGCCCCAGCCTCCAGCCCGCCCTCCGCCTCCAGTGATCTCGGCCAGCCGCACCGCGTCTGCTTCTGCTGCATCTGCAACTGCTGCTTCGGCTCCGGCTCCAGCTCCATCTCCGACACCTGGACTCCCCACGTCCGGCACAGCCCACAGTGCAGCCCCATCTCAGGCCCAGGGACCACCATATCCCACCTATCCAGGATACCCAGGGTAATGTTCCAGGATGTGTGGGGCTCGCTGAGGGTGGGCTGTGGAGCTTCCTTTGGGGGGAGCCTTGGGAGCTAGTCCTGGGCCCACAGCCACTCTGGGTGGGGGTGAAGGAATGGTGTCACCAGTGTCGTGTGCACCAATGCCTCACCTTTGTCCTCCACAGGTACTGCCAGATGCCGATGCCTATGGGTTATAACCCTTACATGTATGGCCAGTACACCCTGCCTTATCCTCCTGTGTATCCTCAGAACCCCGGACAAGCACCCTACCCAGGACCTCAGCAGCCTCAGTACCCATTCCCTCAGGCTCCCCAGCAGCCTCACTACCCCCAGCAGTAGGGTGGTGGAGAGGAGGCTCTGCTTAAGGTTAGGGGGAAACATGCAATAAGCCTTCTACAGATTAGCTCCCTTAATGTACCGTACTGTATCCTTTGGACCCGTCCGTGTTTCAAAGGCCCCGTCGGATTGCCCTGCTAGGGTCTGCAGCACGGGACAGAGGCTAGACCTGACTGGCAGTTTTTGGGGGCAGAGGGAGAAAGGAAATTGGAGCTGGAGATGTAGAGGTGGTCCAGCCAGCTTCTCCAGGGCATGCTAGGGCAGGATCTGGGCAGAGGAGAGGGGTGAACACACGGGGTCTCCTTTGGGTTTGCAGTTTTGATTTAGTTTTCAATATGCTATTTTGTGAAATAATCAAAGGCTTGTAAATCTTATAACTTAAAAATAAATTACTTAACTGGGTTTTAATTATGCTTTGTCATTAATTCTCACCATGCTGTTATTTCTGGCCTTGGCCTGTTGTTTTGTGGGTTCCATGTTGGCCATGCTAGGCTCCAGGCCCACTACAAGTGGGGTGTGGTCCAGGGCTGTTTGGGTAGGGCAGCAGTGACGTTGGAATGAAGCATTTAGCCAGGCAGAAGTCTTGGGGGCCGTGGCGGCAGAGTCCCAAAGAGAAGCAGACAGGTTAGGTGCTCGCCTCCGAATCTTCAAAATGACTTGTTTATGTAGAAGAAAAATTATTAGTAGATTTTGATCAAAATACTTTTTCATTTGATGTTTTCCATGACCTTTCTTTGACTATTAAATACAAAGGAATTTTAAACATTTGGTTAGTCCCTTTGACTCCATTTTTCTTTCTGTATGAAATCTTTCATTGTCCCCCCTTCCTGGGAGGTGGGACTACGTGAGGGTGCAGGGAACCAGGGAAATAGGTACATGAGCACTTGCCTCTGGGCCAGGCAGGTAGGCAGGCCAGGCCTGTGGCATCTGTGTTGGGCAGCATTCTTTTTTTTTTTTTTTAAAGCAATTGGGGTTAAGTAACTTGCTCAAGGTTACATGGCTAGTCATTATTTATGCGTGGGGGCTCATTTTCTGAGGCCGGATCTGATCTCGGGTCATCCCAGCTCCGAGGCCGGCGCTCTCACTGCGCCACCTAGCCGCCCCTGGGCAGCATTCTTAACAGAAAAGATTCCTCACTATAGTGCAGACCTTGGGAGGAACAGGTAGTGCTGTAGGCAAGGACGGAGGGTCCTTCCAGGGACTGGGGGGGCGTGCCAAAGCCCACGAGTTTACTTCATGTTTATTTTCTGTGACAGTAGAGCCTAATCTCTTTCTTTGTAAAGGTTGAATTGGTCACAGATACTGTTTATGTTAACTGACTGGGAAATGTGGAAAAATGCTGTCACTGTAAATAGCCTTGGATTTTGTGGAATTCAGAAATTCTCTCGAGGTTGGACTGTGCCTTGGCAGAAAGGTCTTAAGTTTTAGCTTCTGACTTCAGTTAATCTGGTATCAGTAAAGGGGAACGTGACTTTTGCTGTGGGGAGTGGGGGCATCATGGTACATATCCCTGGACTGTATAGTGGGGTGGTGCCAAATTGTTCCTTTGCTGGAATGTTCTGTTGGCCAGGCGAGCTCTCAAGTGAGGGGTTAGAGAGTCAACAGGGATGGAAAGGGACTGGACACAGAGATTCCATTCCTGTATCTCTCCCCTGTGAATGTTTTAGAATGATGCCCCTGAAAAGAGATAGTCCATTGGGGGAGTGATGGCCCCCTTCCAGTATTGAGAGACTCCAGGACCTACCTTTGTGAAGAGGGCCCTGGTCCCCAGTCTGGCGTGAGCAGCATCTGCCTTGCTCCTTAAGGACCCATCCTCTCTGGTCCCACTGCTTCCCTGAGCTCATGGTGCTGGAGAGAAGGCTGGCTTAGGAAGAACCCTAGTTAGACCTTTAAGGAATTCTATTTATTAGGGACTTGGGTGACAGTAGGAGAGTCCCTAATAACTGTAACCTTCATCGCTCCTCTAACAGTGAATTCCCCCCCCACCCCCCCAGACTTGTTTACTTACAGAAGAAAAAAAAAGGTTAAGAGACTTGGAGGTGGGGCCCAGGTTTGAGTCCTGGGTGACCTTGATCAAGTGATTATGTACAATGACATTGAACTTGATGGCTCCAAGAGCCTTCTCAGCTTGGAAGCTGTGACCCATGAAAATGACTTGCAGGAGTGGTTGGCCCTTACCTTCTCCACTGTGTCCCCATCTTACAGATGAGAAACTGAGGCAGATAAGAGTTAAGTGACTTGCCCAGGGTCACAGAGCTAATAAGTGTTGAGGTCAGGTTTGAATTTGGATCTTCCTGACTCCAGGCCTAGCGCTCTATTCATTGTGCCACCTAATTATCCCTTTTTCTTTTAGGAGGGGACCCTAAATTCTGTACTTTCCCAGTCCTTGGGGATCTCACTGCTGCTTCTCCAGGAGATCTCAAAGCCAGTTGTTGGTAGTTCCTTATGACTTCAATTTATAAGCAATTTATAAGACTTCAAATTAGTTGCCTCTATGATGCTTAAGTGGGATTGTCCATTCTAGCGACGTCTCCATCTGTTGTTGGATCACAGGTGCCATCAGTTGAGATGAATCCCCAAGCATGGGGGATTCCCCTCCTCCCCTCCACCCTCTCCATCACTGCCCCTCCCAGACCCCCTTATTAGACTTATCACTTCATTAATCTCAGTTCTTGTCATTAAAGGGGCAGAGTTTCTACTTATTATGTTCAATATGTCCTAAAATATTTTTCTAATTCCTCTTGTAAGTTAAGAATATTTTAAGACTAAAATCATTTATTTGTAGTGTATAATTGGTATTAAAATATAGTTAATGTATTACAAAATGCAAATGAAATAGAGCACAATCTTGTAATTTGTAATTACTGCAAAATCCCAGATATTATTGCTGGTTGGGAAGTAACCTTTAGATTGGGGCCAGATGTAGCAGAGAGAGATGAGGCTAATGGGGATGAATGGAAAAAGAATTCTATTTTTAAAGAAAAAGAATGTTCAGGCTTTGTTGCTGGCTTGAAATTTATATTTTTAAAAAACAATCCTTTCTTACCACAGCAGGGACTTCAGATTCCTTTCTGAGCATAAAAATTGTTGGATGTCTGATTATATTTTTATTGTATATCTGTCCTTTAGGGAGATTATAAAGAAATAAAAGTGTTCAATGACTGTACCCTAAAAATAAAAGTTGGAAGATTCTTACTTCTCTGTATGATGGATTCTTATTTCATGTTAACTTTGGAAGCGTTTTCTCTTTGTTCATCTTTTAATTATCTAGGTATTAGTCAGTCATCAAGCATGTATTAAGCTTTCACTGTGTGCCAGGCACTGGGCTAAGCGTGGGCTGGGCAGGGTCAGTTTCTGATGGGGAAGACACACACAGACAGCTGTGCACTGTGGGAGTTGAGTGACATTCTTTTTCACATCTGGGAAAGTCCTGAAACTCACTTTTCACCTCCCAAGTCAGAAGGCTCCTCCTCTCTCTTCTGATGAGAAATCAGGTTACCTAATCTCACATCCTGGTTGGAGTTGGAAGTAAATTTAGGGTATAAGGATTTTTGCAAAATCTATTTTGGGTCTGGTGTCTCTTGAGTGACTTGGTCTTATTGGTAGGGCAGCTGCACACCTTGCCAGTAAATTAATAAGTTCAGAAGTGCAAAGCTTTGTTTCCTCAGTTATTGCACATTTCACTCCCAACTATTTTCTTTTTTGGCAAGCCAGCCAGGAGGAGAAAGAGTAGGTTCACGGCCCTGGGACAGCCTCTTAGGACTCCCTTGAGCAGCTGCAGTTGACTGAGGGACTTCTTTGCAGAAAACTATCCTGGAGGTCAAACTCATTCTGGTTCTCAAATTGTTCCCAGCCAAGATATGCCTGGATAGTGTTGGGAAGTAGATAGCTCCGGAAAGTCCATTTAAAGGGAACAAGACAAACCTCCTCACCTAGGAAAAATCACTTTAGGGAAATAAACTAGGGTAAGCCTCTACATTTGAGTTCCCTCTGGAAATGATGGGATCTATAGCAATGGGAACTCCCTTGGCAGAAACCTTTTTGGCCTGGAATTCAGGAAGTTCCCAGCTAATTCAGGAATGATGAAGGAGCATGCTATTGAATTATGTGAATTTTAGTCCAAAACTGTAAATTATCAACTGATAATTTGTTTTGGTCCAAATTTGGCACTTTTCATTATTGCAAATGGAAAGCTACTGAGGAGAAAAAGGGACTTTCAATTACTGCAAACTTAAAGGCTTTCAGATGGCTTTTAGAAAATTGTGTGCAGTAGTCTTTTGGTCAAACCTTCAGTAGGAGATAAGGGCAGCAAATAGGGGTCTGTCTTATTGTTTTGTCTGTAACATGACTACATTAATGAGGAAAGCTGTTTGTGGGTCCCATGCTCATATCCAGGAATAGGGAATCCCTTTTTGTCCCTCTCTACCCCCCCTATGAACTTCTCAGGAAGCTCTTTGTCTTCTGTCTAATCTAGTGTTTGTAGATTCTGCTACGTTGAAAGAGTAATAAGGGAAAGATGCAGCCAGCCAGAAAGATTGCTATAAAAAGCGGTAGCCAAAGAGTTTAGGGTGCTGGGGAATATTCATGAAGTTTCCTGTTAAAAAAACAGAATGCTAAACTCTCTGTCCCAGGAGGGTTCTTTCTGTCATATCAGCCCTGACAAGGTAGGAGTTACAGAGATAGATAATCAGAGACAGGAAAACTTTTCCTGGTTTGTAGAAATATGTGATTAGAGACTAAATTTGTAATTGACATATAGGCAATATCCTTAAATTTCCAAATTATGGTAACTGCTAAAAATATCTTGGTAGACTTTGGGGGCTTGTAGATTAAGGGTAAGCACCTCTCTCTCTGAAGGGAAGGATTTGGAAGTGTGAAGGAGATCTGAGAAGGGTTGATTCCATTGAGATAAGCAGATTTGAGGAGCCACCTTCTTTGTCCTCTGATAAGGCACTTAGCAAAAGCTTGATAAATGCTGAACTCTGGAGCTTGTTTTAAGGAAAAATAGGCATGACTGCTGACTCTGTTAGAGATACAAGGAAATAGCACTTAGGCCTCCCTTGCACTGAAACAGTAGATTTGTTTCTTGGAGATCAGACGGGTGTTTTGGTGAAAAGGAGAAAGATGATTTATAGTTTGCAGTTTAAATTTACCTGGTACTTAAGAACTGGCTGCTATTAACATTTTTCTAAACCATGAAAAAAGAAATGCTTATTTAACTCAGGGAGCAACTTAAAAATAAGTAAAGTTTAATTAAGGAATGGAAAGAGAGATTAAAAAAACAAAACCCACCAAAACAAAGAAGCGCCATTGCTTGGACCCAGACCCTGGTACGGATAATGGAAATAGATATTCATGATATTTATTGCGGGCAGGAAGTAACCAGGAAAGTCTTTTGAGAAGGCTGAAGTAGAACTTGCAAAGTCTTATATAAAAGAATTACTTAGGTGAACTAGAAGCAAGGTTACCAAAGGAAATCGGAAAAGACCATGTATTTGTAAGCTCTTGAGAACCCAAAGAGACAACAGTTTTGCAGTTAATCAAGATTGTGTAAAAAAAACCCAACCAACTGATAAGTTACAAAGGGGTGAAGAATAGTTCTTTAGATAGTCTGGAATATACCTTTCGCCTGAAAGACCATTTTAAAGGGGTCTCCCAGTCTTTGGAAATTTCTCAAGCTCCAAAGCAGGGGGTAGGGATTTGAGCTGCCACTTGGAGCATTTCCCCATCTTTCGCCCTGGGTTAAAACTGAAAAGTCTCAGGGAAAGGTGTGAGCGGGGCTCGGTTATGAACACAAAAGGAATTGATTTGGATTTTTGGGTAATTTAAATTTGGGTAATTTAAAAGGAAATTTTAAAAAGTTATAGGGAGGTGGGGGTGCCGCTACGCTTCTTTGAAAATAAACTGAAATTTCGTTCTGAAACTAAATGGGATAATTGTAGTAAATCAAAGCCTAATACAAACTGTATTTGGTATTTGGTATTAAGAAATTGATTACCGGCATGACCTTAAGTTACTTCACCTCTGCCTACCTCAGTTTCCTGTTTTGTAAAGAGAATAATAATAGCACCCACCTCCCAGGCTTGTCATGAGAATCAAATGATAGAAAGATTGTGAAATGCTTAACTCAGTCCCTGGCATATATATGGTAAACAATATGTAGGTGTTGACCACTATCATCATTGTTTCATTAATTGAACATAATTATACCACACTGGATAACTCTAAACTGGATTTTAGATGTGATTAGTATAAAATACCAAAAGTGGTAAAATAAATGCTTTTCTATGTAAAGATAATTTGGAAATATATTCAGCCAAATTCATGTCATCTGACTCATAGTATTAATTCATGATTTAAATACATGGTATTGTGTATAGTATTGTTGTGTTTCTAAAGTTGCTGTGAAATTTGTTAAACTATTATATTTAATAGGATCTGGATTGAAAGAGAAGTTTTCTGTATCAAAAATGCTGTTAGGTGGCTTCTCTTTGGCCTGGATTCTGTTGGATCATGAATTGAAATACTAAAAGAATGTCATAGAAATGAGATATTTGAAAATTCTTAATATTTAATGGGGCATATTTTATTTTTAAGTAGATGATAATTTACTATTTGCATAAAACATTTAAGATACCCTTATCTGTTGTAAGGTCCCTTGAGACTTTGTATTGAGACAGGAGCACAAGATCTTATCAACCCTGCTGACTGCATATTGTAAAATTCTGATACTGAAGTTTGGGAAACTTGTTCAGTCTTGTCCTGTTCTTAATGACACCATTTGGGGCTTTCTTGGCAAAGATGCTGGAGTCATTTGTCATTGCTTTCTCCAGCTCATTTTACAGATGAGGAAAATGAGGCACACAGGGTGAAGTGACTTGCCCAAGGCCACACAGCTAGTAAGTGTTAGAGGCCAGATTTGAATTCAGCAAGATGAGTCTTCCTGACTCTAGGCCTGATACTCTATTGATTGTGCCATCTAGCTGCCCCAAATTTATGATCTTAAGACTTTTTACTGCTAATCTTTAGAAAGAATTTCCACACCAGGAGTTTCCATCACAGATTAATTTCATACTTGGGTATATTTTTTGTGTGCCTTCTTGTTGTTTTGTCAATTTTTTAGTTATGTCTGACTTTTTGTGACCCCGTTTGGGGTTTTCTTGGCAAAGATACAGGGGTGGTTTGCCATTTCCTTCTCCAGCTTGGTTTATAGATGAGGGAACTGAGGCAAACAAGGTTAAATGACTTGCCCAAGTTCCCACAGCTAGTAAGTGTCTGAGGGTGGATTTGAACTCAGGTCTTCCTGTGCTGTGCCTGGTGCTTTATCCATTCTCACCTCGCTGCTAAGAAAATAGGATCCCCTTTCCCACTTCTTGTCAGAGGTGGGGAATTTACATAAAGTTTACTCTAATAATGAGTGGGTTTTCATCTGGAAATATTTGACTATCATTTATAAAAAATTATGAAACTGTATAAGGTCTTTTAAAGAGGTCACATCAGTACATTAATAATGTGTATTGAGGTTGCATTTTTGAACCAACTTTATTATAAAATATCTCAGATTCAAATATTTCAGTCTTGTCTAAGGGGTGAATGGACAATACAGGTTGGAGGCTTATAGTAGCCAGAAGTCTTCTGGTGTTTTTGAATCAGCTATCATGTATTCACTGTATGTGTAAAACCCCAGAGAATGTGATTATTTTTAATTTCTAAATGAAGGATAAATGAAATGTCCTTATAATTTTCTTCATTGTTAACTATTACTTGAACATAATAAAGATAATAACTTAGCTCTTAAAAAAAGCTGTGATTAGTGTAATTCTGTTATTTAAGGTAAAATCTCTTGGGATTATAATATTGTTCTGAGTTTGATTTCAGATATGGTTGTCCAGAGTGTGGATGTCTGTGCCTGGGAAAAACTGAGGAGATGATCTTGGTATGGCTTGAGATAGGAGCTTCTTGGCTTAGCCTCCCCATGGTGCCATTTTTCTTTTTGAACAAGAAATTTCCCACCTGGTTTATCCTGAGCCTGGCTTTTGATACCCTGTGAATAATGTGGAACTTTACTACAGGACTGCTGTTAACTATGCCTTGTGCCTAAAATTAAATAGAACTAAGGGAGTTTTCCTTTAGACTTCTGTCAGCTGTCTGTATCCTTGAGGGGACAATTGTCCATTTCCTTCCATGACAGACTTCTATAATCAGACAGGTGAATTGTAGAAATTAGATTCATAGAAATTTTATTTGTGGTACTGAATCCATTAGTTAAATATGACAAAAGGGAAATTAAACTAAGTTATTAAAACTGTAATATTAAAGTTTTCTAATTAAATGGACTAGCAAATTTTGAGAAAGCAACAGGATCAGACTAGTTTTCTCTAAGAAGATATATCTGTGTGTGTGTGTGTGTGTGTGTGTGTGTGTGCGCGTGCGTGTGTGTATACACATATACACATGCACACACGTATGATTGGCTCCCAAATGTTTCTAATGGTAAATTCAGACTTTGAGTATGTTTTAGTGATTAGTTCTGAAAATTGGATTAAGAATTTTTACACTTAAAATTGTATTGATAATTGTAAAGAAAATGAAACCACTTTCCTATTTTAGAGTATCTGTTTTAAGAGACAGAAGGGCTCGTTTTCCAAGTCAGGCCTTCATGGATTTTCTTTTCTTTTAATTCTTCCTTCAACCTTCAACCATATCAGTACAGGGTTTTTAGGTCAAGATAGAAACAGCGAGGGGTATGTAAAGCCTGGAATTTTCTGAAGTGTTGGGTCAATTATGAGTTCCAAGTGTGATGTGCTTTTTCTAGCTTTGTTGTTAATAGGATCAGAACCATAAGGCTTGAGCTGGTTGTCACCCAGTTTTGGAGGTTGTACTAAGTAGTATTGAGTCTTGCTACTGGCAGATTTTTAGCAGAATGACCTAGGAACCTCTCCAAGTGAGACGCCATCAGAGCTGTCCTTAGAATGAGGCTTACTCCAGAATGTCTAAGAGAAGACCTTTCCAAGGACCAAATGGGGCTCAAGATGGAATGTGCTGATTCACAGGATGTTGGGAGACGATGTTATTTAATATTGGGAATCATTTTTGTTCTCAGGCTCTGAATTAGCTGCTGTATTAAGCTCTGCGAGAGGGTGATTCCCAGTGGTCCTTTCTTGGTGTATAATGATGAGCAGGAGCAGGAGCACATTAGAAAAAAAAAAACTTTATAAATTTGGCTTATAAACTGTGCTCCATTGGGGGGGTTGTGGGGGGAGGCGGGAAGGGCATACCCTTCTCCCCCCCCCGAGATCAAAAGGTGGAATGTTGGGAATCAAATTACATTATTTCACATCTGGGAAAGTCCTGCCCAACTTGGGAAGTCCCAGGTGACCTAATCTTACATTCTGGTTTCTATCTTGTTGATTGTTTTCAGGTACTGTACACAAATCTGTGTAAGATCTGCCTTTGGGGCCCTGCTGGTGGGGTGGGGGCTGGTCTGATGTATTCTACAGCTCTGTGCCTTGCTAATAAATCAATATGCTTAGAAGTGCGAACCTTTGTTGGCTTAGTTATTGCGGATCTCACTATCTACAGTCCAAAGAGGTGTATACAGAGGAGGTGGAAGGTTCTCTCCCCAGCCAGAGGAACAAACGTGGGCCGTGAGCCGAGTCTTGCAGGAAGCCCAGGGTTCTGAGGCCAAGGGGAAGTGGCAGCACATTCCAGGCATGGGGGATGGGATGCCATGAGTAATGTCACATCGCTAATCTGGATCGCAAGGGCCAAGAAGATGACTGGGAAGGTAGGAAGGGCCCAGATCCTGAAGGGCTTAGACTGAGTGTGAAGGGAGGTGAAGAAGGGAGGGAGGGAGAGAAAAGCATCAAATGCTCCCTGCTGTGTGCAGAACACAGATACAGAAGCAGGCCAGCTCTTGCTCTCAGGAGCTGATGTTCTACTGGGAAAACAGTACACATAGAGCTAGATTAGGGCTGATGAGAGGGGGGCAGTGTTGGTGAGTGGGGGTTCATTGGAGAGACTGAGATGTTATTAGCAGGACCCTTAGCTTTTGTGGTTGAGAATCTGTTAAACAAGCACCCAAACCTCTCATCTCTACACACTAAGAAGCTTGGAAACAAACTTTTCTAACAAACTATCTTTTTTTTTTTTTTTGGAGGGCAGTTGGTATTAAGTGACTTGCCCAAGGTCACAGGACTAGTTTTTGTATTAAGTGTCTGAGGCTGGATTTGAACTCAGGTCCTCCTGACCCGGACCGGTGCTCTATTTACAGTGCCACCTAGCCGCCCCATCTAACAAACTAAAGTCTTCCAAGTGAAGAGTTCCCCTGGGCTTTGGACCCATTTGTTAATATAAAAATGTAGCAGCAGCATCTTCTGATTAGTTTGCAAGAACAGCTGACTTCAGGGAAAATGTCAATCTACAGCCTGACTGTCAACAAAAACCTATGCATGATTGGTGGATGAGATAACTCCATAGCAAGGCCCCAGGGCAGGGATGAGGGAGGGGCAGGGAAGGGTCCAATCTGCCCCACACTGGCAGTTACCTGCTTGCTCAGCAACTGACCCAGTTGCTCTTTGGACTATGTAGGGCACTGTGGGCACAGGCTTCTGAACAGGGACGGGGACTGACTGGAGGGGAGAGGCAGGACAGATTCCCAGGATCCAAACAAACTTGTTCCTCAAAACCTGGGCCTTCTCAGGCCCTTGGATCAGGCCCAAAGCTCAGAAAACCAAAGGCAAGAAGGGGAATGTTTTCTGAGAAGTCTGTCTGGGATGACCCTTTGGACAATTGTTCAGGATTCCGGGGTCCCTGCCCATAATGGTGAACAGCATTTATCTGTCCTTATGAAGGTCCTCCCTGAAGCTCACAGGTCACAACCCTGAGGCTACAAATCTCCACGTTCCCATTTCTGAGATGGAAGGATGATGTTGGCAGTGCTCACAAAGCTGGGGAGGGCTCTGAAGCTCATTTCCTTGGACCCTGCCCTTGCTGCTGGGGAGGGGGCTGGGGCTAACCCTCACCTCTTCCCTCTCCATCTCTTACTCTGAGTCACTGGTACTGGGGCCTCAGCGGGGCTGTCGATGGGAGGAGGGTCTGAGAAGCCTGGGGACTCAAACTGATGTGGGTGAGGATTGACGGGGGTCCCAGCAGGGAGCTGGAGGAGTTCCTGGGAGGTCCTTGGCTTTTGAAGGTCAGCCTTGGGCTGGGGGATCTCTGGGGCCTGGAGGGCTTACTGACTGGAGAGCTGGTCACAGCTGCTGTGCCCTCTGGGTCAGGGGGCAGGGGGCTCATCCCCAGCCTGTCCCCAAGGCCTGCTTTCTTGTGCTTCACTGTCCTATTGGGTTGGCCCTTTGTGCCTTGGACTCAGTGGATCACAGATTGGGGGCTGGGAGAGACCCCTCAGAGATCACTCAGCTGAGCCTCTGCCTGCAGACCAGAGCCCAGGTGGGTGCCCTCCAGGCACAGAGAAACAGGGTAGCTCGATCAGGGCCACATGGCTGGCAAGTGGCCTTGGGCCTTGCCGCAGCTGGTACAGAGTAACCTTTGCAGGCCCCCTTGGCAGTGTCTGGTGGATGGACCTGGCTTTTTTCCAGTGGGAATAAGGCTCGGTCAGGGCTGGAGAGCATCTGCAGTCCCCAGACCCAGGGAATCCGAAGGAGCCGAGGCATCACTTCATGGCAAGCCCAGAAGGTGGTGCCAACGTCCCATGTTCTGCCCAAGCCTCTCAGCTTTCCTGGGGCAGCCAGCCCAACCCAGAGGCTCTTGGGGAGAGGGCATCGGGCCCAGGGTCCTTCTCCTCAGGGTCCCAGTTAGACAGAATCAGACCCTCAGACTGCAGGGCGGTCCGAGGCATCTTCTGCCCTGTCCAAGGAGGATGACAGGAGGCCTTCTGGGAGGCCAGGGTGACCACCTGGGGCCATGGCCCAGTGATGGGGATGTCTGGCCAGTACGCCATGCCTTTGCGCCTGGACTCTGAACTATCCCAGGACTAGCATGTTGTGTGACCTCGTGTCACACAATTCAAGGGTTCACATAATCGTGAGCCACCAAGCACCACCTCAGCCTCCTGGGACCTGAGAGGATGCCATTGCAGCATCTTGTGCATGCCCTTGTCCAGACTCTGCTCAGAGACCCTCAGGGATGGGGACCTTGCTGCCTCTGTGGACGGCCCACTGCACTTGGGGACAGCTCTCCCTGAGGACATCTTTCCACCCCTTGCTCCTTGAAAGCAGGTGTCCCTTGTTCCTCCCTGGCCCTGTTCTCTGTGCCTCATGGACATGTAGCAGTGCTTTCCAGTGGGGCTGAGTCAGAGGTGTGAGTGGCTCCTCTGTGTGCCCGTTGGCATGAGGGGAAAGAGCCTGCTTGCCCACTGGGCTCTTCCGGAGGCAGTGGCCTCTAGTGGCTTTACGTCCCAAGCTTTTGCTTTGAGCTGATTCTGTGTCCTGGCTAGCTGTGACAGGCAGGCACAGGATCTATAGCTTAGGAGATGCTTGGCTGGGCCTGGCGTGGACTTGAGGGTGCTGTCCATGGGGGAGCTGACCTTGGACGCATGAAGAAAGTACAGTGGGATCCGAGCTTGCACGGGCTTAGAACATAAGTGAATTGGCATGCAGCTCTGTCTACAGCAGGGGGACCTCTTCACCACCAAAATCCAGAAAGCTGCTGGAGCTTTGTTGGGCAAGTCGGGGAAGGTCCTGGAGCTGGCATGCTTCTGGTACCCCCGTAAGTCTCCCTGCTGACACGGGAGCTCTTTAGCTTGAGCTGTCAGAAAGCCTCCTTATAGTGAGAAGCCCATTCCCTCCTGAGCCCACCCATTCCTCTTGGGGGGAGCTGGCCTCCCTAGTTGTTTCTTCAAGTGTCCCCACAACATTTACTCGGCACCCCTGTCTTCTCCCTCCAAGCTGCCTCCAGCCCTTCTCCCCCTGCCTCTCAGCAGAGGGCCTCACTTGATGCCTTTGTAAGGAGGGGTTCCACTTGGACCCCCCTGAGAAGGGTCAGGAAAGTTTCAGTTAGCTGGCCAAAGGGCTCAGGCAGGGTGCAGGCAGGCAATGTCCTAACCAGCCAGCCTCACTCACAGGCTCTGGTGCGGGTGTCTGTAAAGCAGACCTCTTCTGGAGGCTGCTTGGTGGACGTCTACATCAGTCCTGCTCGGAGGGCACCCCGGCTAACCCAGTGGTGGTGACTCCTTATGGCCTCACACTGCTGAACCCTTCGTGCTCCGGCTTCAGCCCACCTTCCCAGACACTCCACCAGGTATAGCTCTTCACCTCTCACTTCTGGACTTTTGTCCAGGCTGTGCCCCATTCCTGGAATGCTTTCGCTTCTCTTTGAGTCCCTGGCCCCTTCAAGCGCCCTTCCTAGGAACGTGAAGCTCCTTCCTGACCCCTGGCACTCATACTTCTCCTCAATCACCTGGTTTTCTCTGCCATTTCTCCCCCAAATGAAGTGTAAGCCCCTGAGGGCAGGCATTGGTTCATTTCTCTTTGCCTCCCATCTAGGGTGAGGCTGGATGCATGGGAGGGGCTCGGGAAAGAAAGCTGGGTGGTTAAGTTTGCTCAGCTGGCACTGCCCTCGACTGGGCTCAGTACTGGGGAGCTGCCTTCTCTCTCACAGTCAGACAACGCTCCTGTGCACTCTCAGCACCCACAGCTGCCTCTTACAGGGAGGCCCACCTCCCCAGGCTGGGGTGGAGGGGGCGCTCCTCTGGAGAGGCTGGGGGTGCCCCTTGGAGAGGCTGAGGCGGGGGCTCCTCTGGAGAGGCTGGGTAGGGGCTTCTCTGGAGAGGCTGGGGGGCTCCTTTTGAGAGGTGTGGGTTGTTGCCAAGAACATGAGCTCTGGGTGGTTTGTGTCCACCAAGCCCCTGAGAATGGAAAGAGTCTTCTAGCCTTCCCCCTTCACCTCCCTCCCTCCAGACCCTAACAAAGAGCAAGGCATCTTGAGACTCATGATTTTAGCAGGAAGAGAGGAGAGAGACCCAAGGTGTGGCATAGGCCTTAGCATCAATGACTGCCCTCACACTGTGATTCTGTTCAGAGGTGAGAGAGAGAGAGAGAGAGAGAGAGAGAGAGAGAGAGAGAGAGAGAGAGAGAGAGAGAGAGAGAGAGAGAGAAGGGGAGAGGGAGCGAGAGACAGAGGGGGCAGGGAGAGAGAAGGGGGGAGGGAGGGAGAGAGAGATGAGGGGAGGGTGGGGGAAGAGCTCCCAGCCTCGGGAGCAGCTCGGATCATTAGGAGTTGTCCTGATGTCTGGCCTAATTCTGCCTCTCTGATTTCTCCCCCTTCCCCCCGCCCCAGCTCTGCCCTGAGGGGCCACTAATTGGTCCTCCTCGTAACTCTTGACCAGTTTCTCTTCAGGTTGAATGGGCCATGTTCCTGCAAGTGATGAGTTTATGCAGATGAATGATGCAGGAAAAGTGTAACTTGGTCTAACATCTTATGGTTTCTCTCCACTCCTTAAAGAAAAGCTGGATGACTTGGTCCTCCCCACTCTCACAAGTGAGTCCCACCCCCAGCCCCTCACTTGAGGGTTCCCAAGAACAAGGTGGAGTTCACTGGGAGCCTAGAAGGACTTGTGTCTTTGGCTTTCCAGAGCTGAAGGTGGGGGAGCCCAGCAGGGCCTCCTCCCTTGGGTCTAGACTCTAGGATTATGGGAAAGAAGCAGAGACAACCTCTAGACTGTCCTAGACTGGTCTAGAGTCTAGAGCTAGACCAGTGAATCAGAGAGCCTCTTCTGTCCAGTGATCAAGGCTGGTCAGCTGACCAAAACTGCTGCCCTGCTTCTCTTGGTCTCACCAGGGCTTTCCAGGCAGAACCTCCAGAAATCTAGCTCATGGTCTTTCTTTAGGATGCATTCTGGCTGTCCTGACTGGTGAGTGAGAGAGTGAAAACTCCTCTGGATCACTCAGTCCACCCAGGTCCAGTGGCCATGCTTCACAGCCCTTTCAGTCTTCATTGGTGCCATCTTGTCATCTGCTGGAGGCAGCTTGTCTCTCCCCACCCCAAGCTGCTTCCCAACTTTTGCTCTGGGCACAGGGATCAAGTCTGTAGGACTGTGGTTTGGGCATGACTGAGGTGACCAATGCTCTTTGGAGGAACCCACCGTCCTACCCAGACTGGTGGGGGTCCCTGTGGGCTGTAGATTGAGGCAGAAATCTTCAGATGAACAGTGGGCACTATTGTATTTGCAATGACGTTTTAATCTGGTTTTGGCTCTGCTTGGGAGGGTTGTGGGCTGAACATGGTGGCCCTCAGTGTGACCTCTTTGCCCTGGACCACCCAGTGTGTGGTTTCCTCCATCAAGTATGTGAGCTCCTCTCGGGCAGGGCCTTCCTCACTTCTCTCTTTGTGTGCACAGTACATGGCACAGTGTGGATCGGGGGCAGAACCAGAACCCATGATTTAGGAGGTCTTGAGCCCGAAGGGCTCAGGTTGCATACAAGGTATGCAACTCAGTACAACTCAGCCCTCTCTCTATGGCCACCAGCCTTCCACCTCTCTGCCCCACTTCCCTGGACATTCCTCCTCTTCATTCCCTCTCTGTCCCATGGCCTGCTCACTGTTCCCCTTCCACAAAATTCCAGCTCCCCTCTCTGGGACTCTGCCCTGTCTAGCTCCCCACCTGGGCTGCTGCCCCACCTCATCTCAGTCCCCTGCCTTAGGCACAGTTCAGGTATGGTCTCCTCCTGAAGGCCCACCCTGATCCCTTCCTTCCCTCACCACCCACTGAACCCCTTGAGGGCAAGGACCAGGACTTTGCTCAAAACAGCATTAATAAACGCTTATTGAATTGAATTAACTACTGTGCAACACAATGACAACATCACACAATCACACCACACAACACAATTCAATGCCATCCACAAGTCTGTCAGAATTGTGATAAATGTTCAGCAAGTCCTTCCAGCTTTTTAGGGGTGTATTTGCAGGATCATAGTAGAATAAATTAATGAGCATTGATTTAATTAATGGCTGCACTAATATGCTTGGGTAAATAAGGCTCTATGATTGTGTGAATTAAGTGTGGGGTCCTATCTTTTCATTTTCAACATGTCTTGGTTTAAAAATAGCCAAATGGGGCATTGAGCCAATGACCCAGACTAGAGCAGGGCTCCCTCCTGGCACCCTCTCCCCCTCCCAGACCTGCTCTCCAGCTAAGAGGTTTAGTATAAATCTGGGGCCCCCACTGTGTGAGGAACTCTATGACATACTTTCAGAAAAGGGATGAACTGAGAGGTCCCAATGAGAAAGTTGCTACAATGTAACCCCTCCAAATCCAAGGGCGCACCCTCCCCTTGCACATACCAAGTCCCTGGGCAGAGTGGGTTCAAACTTATCACTATGGTGGTAGGGAGGCACATGTGCAGAGAGAGTCAAGGATCCCAGCTAATTATCCCTTTGTGGGGTAGGATGAAACCAGGGAAATCTTCCTGGAGGAGGCGAGTTTTCCACTGGGCTTTGAAAAAAGGCAATTTTCATATGTTGATGGAAGAGAGGGGCTGCTTCATGTGAAGAGGGCCCAGGTGAGATGGTCTGGGTCACCAGAGAGGGTGGAGGTGAGGGAATGATCCCTTGAGCATAAAATAGTATAGGGCATGTGGTTTCCAGGGTGGTGATGGGTGGGAAGCAGGCCTGGGGGGAGGGAGTGGGAAAAGGGACAAGGAGAGAGGGCATCTGAGGGGTGAGCAGCTGATCCAAGAGGAGACAATGGGGTCAGAAGTGAGCCAGGCCATCAGACAAGGTGTCAGGACAGCAGGGACCATGGGGCAGGAGACAGAACCACAGTGGCACTGCACACGAAGTCAAAAGAAACAAGGCCACGTGTGCTCCTTCTGGCTGGATCTGGGGAACAGGAGGAAAAGAGGTTCCCTGGAAGATACATAGAGGGTCCAATCCTTCTCAGCCCTGGCTACACCACAGTTCTGTGCAGGAGGTGAAAGAATGAAGGATTTTACGAGGCAGAGGAGAGGAGGGAGAGTAAAAGGCATGGAGGACAGCTTGGGCAAAGGAGTGGAGGTGGGAGATCAGCAAGAACAGTTTGTCTAGGCTTGTAGACTGAGGCATACTTGGTAAGGTAGGTTGGAACCGGGCTGTGAAGGGCTCCAAATGCCAACTATGTTTGTATTTTGTCCTAGAGGGGTCAGAGAGCTACGGAAATTTATTGAGCAGGGGTTGGTGATCCTGTCAGATGCACACTCCAGAAAAATCCCCTTGGCAGCCCTGTGGAGGGTTGGACCAGGCTGTGGGGCAGTGTCCAAGGGGAGAAGGGGGCATATTGTAGGGATGCTGCAAAAGTGAAGTTGACAGGCCAAAGCACCATGTTGGATATAGGGAGAAAAATAGTGTGGAGACAGGGATGAATCCTAGGTGGGAGCCTGAGGTACTGGGAGGAGGGTGTTGCCCTCACTGTAATAGGGAAGGCAGGAATGGGGGAGGCTTTAGGGGAGAAAATAATGAGCTCCATTCTGGACATGCTGAGTTTAGGATGTCCAGTTGGAGATGTGAGATTGGAGGTCAGAGTCAGCTGAGACATGGGGCAGGATACTCAGATTTCAGAGAGGGTCATTAAATCCATGGAAACTGATGAGATCCCCGAGTGAAGCAGTTCAGAGGGAGAAGAGAAGGGGGCCCAGAACAGAACCCTGAGGGACACCCATGGTTAGAGGTTCACCTTGGTCTGCAGTCAGGCTACCTCATCATGCCAGATGGAACTGAAGAAGGAGCAAGGGGCAGAAGGTGTCGAGTGATGGGAAGTGAGAAGAGAGAGCTCATGGAGAACAGCTTCCATTTTCCTTATAAGACAGGAGGCAGGGTCTCAGCTGAGAGCTTTGAGGAGGTGAGGTCTGGAAGAACTGACAGGAGATGGGGAGAGGGAGCTGATGAAGGAGGCAGCAGTGAGGGCACAGTGGAGGCTGCACATAGGTTTGTAGTGAATGATGGGTGGTTTTCTCCACCTTCGTTCAGCAGTTTGTGGGTAGGAATGAAGGTGATGAATGGTGGGGATGACAGAATAGCTGTTTTAATTAGCTGTGATCTGGTACTCTCTCAACCCTATGGGCTCCACCTCTCTTTGGGCAGAACCACAGCATCGGTGGGTTTTAAGCCCAGCAAAGCTCCTGGTTTCCCCATGACATCTGGCAAGGGTTTGATCTTCCTCTAGCCAAGGCAGAACCCAACGGTGGATGGGTCAAAGACACCCTCTACCCCAAGCCAGGAGCCTTATGCACATGTTGTCTGCTGCCCTGTCTTCTGGTCCCATGCTCCTTCCCTGTGCATTGGGATTAGGTGGGCTAGCCTTGGACTTGAACCTGATGGGACTAATGCCATGTATGATCTGAGCTACCCCATCAACCAAATTCTTCTCCACTTCCCAGAAACCAAGGGATTATGGGAGATATGTTTGTATGTTTGTGCTGGCTATACTTCTGAAGTAAATACTTCTTTGTAAAGGATATTTTAAATGGAACTGGCCCCTAAAAGGGGGAACACAACGAGGAGGGGCCCCTTAAGGTCTTGGAGAACCATGGGATGGAGGTGGTTAAAACCAAACATTCCTGGCCCTCAGAGCGTGAAGCCAGAGCAAACCTATGTCCCCTAGATCAGGGCAATTTTTATCTTTTCTTCAGTTCTCTTCCCCTTCTCTCAATTTGGTTTATTTTTAAAATTTTTTGTGTGTCTTTATTAATTTGTTCATTTACTTTTAGTTTACAAGATTCAGTTCCACAATCCCTTGAGTTTCAAATTTTCTTCTCCTCCCTGTCCCCCCGCCCCCATCTCCATGGCAGCATGCAATCAAGTATAGGATCTGTAAATACTTTCACATTAGACATTGGTCAGGTTATATAAAGAAGGATTGTAATGGATGGAATGAACAATGGGAAAGAGGAAACAAAACCAAACAAGAAAAAAAGACCAGGGAGTGTGCTTCAGTCTGCATTCAAACTCTGTTCTTTCTAGCTCTTTCTCTGAATGTAGACCTCTCCTTCCATCATGAGTCTTTTGGAGTTGTGTTATAACCCTGCATTGCTGAGAAGAGTCCAGTCTATCAAAGTTGGTCATCACACATACGTTTTCTGTATTTGTGTACAGATTTCTCCTGGTTCTGCTCTTCTCACTCAGCATCAGTTTGTATAAGCCTCTCCAGGTAAATATGAAGTCCTTCTGCTCCTTATTACTTATAGCACAGCAGTATTCCATTACATTCATAAACCACAACTTGTTCAGCCATTCATTCCCCAATTGATGGGCATCTGCTTAATTTCCAATTCTTTGCCACCACAAAAAGAGCTGCTATAAATATTTTTGTACATATGGGTCTTCCTACCACTTCTATGATCTCTTTGGGATAGAACCCTAGAAGTGGTATTACTGGGTCAAAGGGTATGAAATTATTTATAGCCCTTTGGGCATAGTTCCAGATTAATCTCCAGAATGGTTGAATCAGTTTACAACTCTACCAACAATGCATTAGTGTTCCAATTTTCCCACATCCTCTCAAGCATTTGTCATTTTCCTGTTTTGTCATCTTAGCCAATCTGACCAGTGAGATGTGGTACCTCAGAGCTGTTTTGATTTGCATTTCTCTAATCAACAGTGATTTAGAGCATTTTTTCATATGCTTATAGATATTTTTAATTTCTTCCTCTGAAAACTTCCTGTTCATATCCTTTGACCATTTATTAATTGGGGAATGACTTGTATTCTTATAGATTTGACTCAATACTCTGTATATTTTAGAAATGAGGCCTTTATCAGAGACACTAATTGTAAAAATTCTTTCCCAATTTCCCACTTCCCTCTTAATTTTGGTTACATCTCTCACTTTATTTTAGATGGAAAAAAAGGCCCTCATCATGAGCAACAAGGATATGAATAACCCCACCGTGCCCTGGCCAGGGAAGAGCATCACATAGAGAGTTCTGAAATGAACAGACTCCATCAGCCTGAAACTTCTTGGAGAAAACTTCCCAGCCTCCCAAAGCCTCAGTCACTCCTCTTCCTCACTCACTCTTCTCCATTTGAACCTGGCATTCAGCAGCATCCACTGATGACAGACAGACAGTGCCACCCTGTACCAGCCCATCCTTAGCTGCCAGGATGACCTTCCTTATTGCCCATAAGGGAGATGGCAGACTTCTCCTCTCTCTGGCAGTTCAAGCAAGTCCTTCCTGGTCTAGCCTTTCTAGCCTTCCTGTTCTCCTTTCCAAGCTCTGGCTTTCCCATTGTTTCACCTCCTGATCATGTCGCCTCCTGGCAGTGCCCTCTCTCTTCACCTCTGTCCATTAGAGCCCCTCCGTTCCTTCTAGGGTGGGGGGAGATGTCAAGAGCATCCCTGGATAGGGTGCTGTTCTTGAACCAGCCCCTTCCAGCAGTCCATACAGTCCACATTGTGCCAACATCTCTTTGGGTTCAGTTATTTTCAGTTGTGTCCAGCTCTCTGTTTGGGGTTTTCTGGGCAAAGATACTGGAGTGGTTTGCCATTTCTTTCTCCAGTTCATTTGACAGATGAAGAAACTGAAGCAGACAAGGTTAAGTGACTTGTCCAGGATCAAACAAGTAGTGAGTATCTGAGGTCAGATTGGAACTCAGGAAGCTGAGCTCTCCTGATTCCAGGTGGGGCACTCTGTAATATGCAATTCTTTACCCAAATCTTGGCTAAAACCCACAAGGCATCCTCAGGTCACTGGTGGGTGTGAGGAGCTAGAAAAGTGAGGAGTTGCCAAAGGGCCCCTCCTGGGCCACCTCCCTTTGTCTTTGAGACTCGGAACAATGAGGAGGCTGTTGGAGTGCCATTTTCAGCTGAGACCCAGGGACAAACAGTGATGGAGCTCCCCTTGATTATGCACAGCTAATGGCACACCGGGCAGCCAGAAGAATATCACATATCTATTTCCTGCTTTAATTTTGTGCTCTGTTGTTTGAAATGCTAATATAGCAAGAATCCTCAAAGGTCATAATTGAATCGTTTTTCTTTTTTTTTTGTGGGGGATGGAAAAGTAAGAAGTTGGGGTGGGGGAGGAGGGGTTGTCAAACAATTAAAAATGAGCTTCTCTCATTGCCTGACTGAACAACGTTCCCCATTCGCCTAATTATAGGATCAGGTGCTGGCCCGCTGGTCATTTGGCCAAGCCTGAATAGGCTTGGTTCTGAGCACGGTCTCACCTCGGAATCCTGCCACGCACAGTAGGGTTCTCCCATCCCTGTCCCACTGATGATGAGAAATAAATGAAAACCTCCCAATATTCCCCTCAAAGCTCTCATTAGGAAAAGTGCAAATTTAGCCGAAGGAGCGTCAGATGCCCCCGGGAGTCATTCATCATCCTTAGAAAGTTTCGGTCTTTCCCCATAACAAAGAGAAGGGGTTTGCGGGGCTGGCGGACGTGCTCCCCTCGTGGGCAGCGCTGCGCTCTGAGTGGCCCGAGTTCGAGGCTGGGTGAGGACCCCCAATGTCAGCTCAAGGCCGGTGCAGCCAAGTGAAGTCCAGGTTATTTCCCTCTGAAGGGGGACGATGCTCTTCTGAGCTCTTCCTTCCTTGATCTGGCCCCCTGGGCTGTGGCGGCGAAGGCTCCTGGCCTCTCCCCTGAGCCTCTGCACACATTCTGGTGGTCCAGCACATTCCCCTCCCTCCAGGACTTCCCTGCAGTCTCACGGTATTTTCTCCGCCCTAACTGCTCCCCCTAATCTAGGAGACTCCAAAGGAGACGCGAATGTTCGCTCAAACATTCTGGCCTTCCAAGCTCCCACCTGCTCAACCCGCACGACTTACCCTTCATTCCACCTCAGATACAGGCAACTATTAGCTTGCCTGGAGTCTTAAAAATGTTTTGTTTTTTAAATGGACAAAAGTGCATTTTCTCTTCCCCCAACCTCCGCTGTCTCTACTGGAGGAAAAAGAGAAGGAGAACGAAGCCCTCGTAATAAATACAATAAATAAACACGGTCAGGCCAATCAAATCCCCTTGGCTACGTCTCAAGGCGCCTCATCTTCCGCGCTCTCAGGAGGTGGCCGCGGGCTCGTCCAGAGTTCTTATGGCTTTCTCCCTTGAGTGGCTCACCACGGGGCTGTAAGACTGACGGTGCTGTCGCCCATAGGAATTCATTCCACGGCCATGTTCGTGAATCCCAAGGTTCCATTAGCTGATCAGAACCTGTGGTCATTACAACTGATTCCTGACCAGGTTCTCCATCCTCACCGTGACCTCCAGGGAGGGGGTGCCTTAGCCTGTGGTCGCAAATGCTCCCAGAGTCTGGGCATCAGGCCCCTGGCTCCTGGACTGGTCCCCTCCTGGGAAGTGGCATGAAGAAGGCGTGGCCCCAGGTCAGATCAGAATCATGGGGGAACACAGGCTGGAGAACAAGGGAGTGGGGAGTAGGACCGCTTCAGAAAATAAAAACCACGAGGGCAGTGGGCAGTGGGCCACGCAAGCCACCCCAGGAGGTCACTACAGAAGTTCTCACGCCCCCTGTGGCTCCCGGCAGTAGGTCTATCCATTCCTTGATTGTTTTTCAATTCATTTTATCCTATTCGTGCTAATTAATTCTGTTTATTAAATGTCTTCATTTCTCCTCCTCTGTCAGATGAGATTGGCTTAATGACCCCTGAGCTCCCTCCCCTCTCTAAGATTTCATGACCCTAAGGGTCTCAGGCAGTGGAATAGGGAGGAACCTGCCCAGAACACTGACCAAAAAGAGGAGCCAAAAAACTTGCTGCCCTCCTAAGAGTTTACTTTGGTTGTGGGATCACTGGTGATTTCAGCTCTGAGATGCTGATTCTCAGTTTCCCAGAAGGCTCTGGGACTTCCTTATGAAGCTCTCTGATGAATTTGCATGCAAACCATTGGCATCTAGGAAGCTCGGGATGATGGGGAGGCTCAAAACATGGGCAGGCACATGTTACTGTATTCTGAATTTTCTCCCCAAGGATTTTTAGGAACACTCTTTCAGTCTTCTACAGGTAACAGCGAGTGGACACATTTTCCTTTGGAACCAGGATGTCCACAATGATGGCAATGATGCAAATGGACCTGAACCCTTGGAGTCACTGCCGTAACCAAGACTGGCCCCAGAGAAGAGCTGAGTAAATGAGTTTCTCCTCCTTCCTTGCAGAGGTGGGGAGTCTGGGGGTGCAGAATAGTGCTTACTCTCTCAGACACAGTCACTGAACAGCCTTCTTTCCATTTTCTCTACAGGGGATTACCCCTAGCTTGAGACAAGGTGGCTTGGACCACAGCCCAGCTGTCAGGACCACCTATGCCTGCCCATTTCCCACTGCCCTGCTCCCTTCATTCACATGTTCAAAAACACTTGTCCTTGCTAGAGAATGTGAAAAGCTTCTCTCAAACCTTGGGCAGACTGAGCCCAGCTGGGCTGACTTGGGGTGGGCTGCCTGTTTCACCTGGGCCCCATCAGACAGTAGTGGTCATCAAGCCTCAGTGCAGCAGCCCAAGGGAGTCCCCAAAAGGACAGAACAGCTGAGGCCAGCAGCTTTCCTGTATCTGAGAGTCCCAGGGGCTACCTGGGCACAGACAGGCCCCTGACTGGCTTAGTCATACCTCCTAGGCACCTCAATGGGTACTCCCAGGTGATGATGGGCCCCCAGAGGAAGAATCTGGGACTGGGTCTTCCTGGGTCTGACGGCAGCTCTCTGGTCAGTCTGAAAGGAAGGAGAAGGACAACTCTGTGTACTTGGTAAGGTAGATTGGAGCCAGGTTGTGCAGGGCTCCAAATGCCAAATATGTTCTCCAAAAGGAGAATCCTTATCCCAAGAGTCTTGCAAGTCCTTTGCAATACAGAAGAACCATCCACCTTAGAAGTGGCCAAGCCATTACATTTGTCTGTTGACCTCAATTTCATCATCACTCAGGGCAGGGTGTTCTGAGTACCCTCTGATGTAGAGTTAAGTCCTAGGAACTCCTGCTTAGTCCCCTTACAGAGATCTTTCACCAGCACAATCTTGGGGGGGTGGGATTCTGCCACAGAGCTATGTGGTCTGATTCTGTGCAGTCTTTCTGGGGCATTTTCCTTATTCTGTTTTCACCTCTTGCCTGTGAGCAGTGAGGACCGCAGTGCCCTCCTGCTCAGCCAGCACACCCCTGTGAGTGCCTGGTGTTAACAGGGCACATGGAGGGAGTCCTGGGCATGAGACATTTTCATGATCCTAGATGTGAAACCTTGTAGAAAGAACTACAGCCTGGTCCTGATGAGTGGGGTAAGGAACCCCAACAAGGGGCAGCATTATTTGAATTTGCCCTGTAGAGCTTCCAGTTCCCTTCTACACCATTCTAACTTGGGACAGTGTTACTCTGTCTGACTCAGGGGTTGACCCACCTTCTGGCCTGGGAGGCTCCTCGGCCTCACCTGGCCCTTTTGACTTTCTTGGCTTCCTTCAAGATTCCGATGGTCCCCCCTTCCTGCTTGCGCCTTCCATCAGAAGTGACCCCTCACTTGGATCTTGGACATTCACAGGTGTTTGTAACAGTTCCTCTTCCTCAGGTTAGAATGGGAACTCCCTAGGGCTAGCCTTTTACTTCTCTTTGCTACTCAGGAGCTTGGCACATAGTAGGTGCTTAGTAAGAATCAGCAGGCATGACCCGAGTGGAGAGGTAATTTCTAAGGTGATCGCCTACCAGCCCATCACTGTCCTCTTTCTTCCCCAGCCTGCACATCTGGCTCCCTCTGCTTTCTGCTGATGCTGGAGGAGGGAGGAGCTGACCTCAGTCTCCTGAGTCTCCCCTCTCTCCTTTGAAAGTGGGCCTTGGAATTAGGGCAGCTTTAAATAGTGCTCACTGTTCAAATGCGCTGACGCCAGCGGCCCTCGGCCAACCTGCAGACTCAGCAGGATGCCTGCCTGCCTTCGGGAAGTTTCTACTGTCACCGTCACTCAGGGATCCCTACGAACTTTGAGCACTAAAAATAACCCTCCAAAATGCTAAGCGAGGGGACTGAGACGGGCTGGAGAAAACCCGGTCTGTTGTGTCCTGGTGCCCATGGGCTCTGCTGCCCGACTCTCAGAGAGGGCAGGGATTGGGATGAGGACAGGGCTCTCAGGGCACCAAGGAGAGGGCTGCAAGGGGGAGCCCAATGCCCCAGGTCTGTCAGAAGCACAGCACTGGGCTGGGCTGGGACTAAGGTAAAGAAAAGGGGCTCCTATCTGGCAGCCTCAGTGTTAGCAAGGGGAGCACCATGTGATCCTCTGGCCATGGTGCTGCCTGGATGGAGGCTTGGGCTCTGGTCCAGCCTCTTGCCACTATCACTGTGCCTTGGGATAAGTGACATCGACTCTCCAGGATCTCAGGACTGGACCGTGAAGATGCCTCGGGGCTCTGCCATGACTTCCGGGCAGGGGCCAGTCCTCACCTCCAAGCATCCCCCCTGGCCAAGCAAGCTCCCTGGCCCTCAAGCAGCATTTAGTGTGTTGAGGAGGCTCTGAGAGGACCCCCAGGCATGTGGGACGACTGCTGAGCTTCCTCCCAGAGCAGGGACCTCCCAACATGCCGAGCTCCGAGTGTCAGACTGGTCATTTCTGCCTGCACATCTCCCACAGCCGCCCTGGCCCTCCCCCCATGGCCTGGAGGAATGAAGTCACGCTGCCAGCACTTCTGAGCTGGGTGACCCTGGGCCAGCCACTTTAACCTGTTTGCCTCAGTGTCCTCATTTGTCAAATGAACTGGAGGAGGTCATGGCAAACCACTCCAATATTTTTGGCAAGAAAACAAGTGTGTCCTCTAATTGGCTTAGAAAAGGGGAGACCACAGGGGGAGTGTATGGACCTGGGGAGTGGCTCCAGGGGCACAGAATAGTCCTGCTGTCCAGGAGCCCAAAGGTGAGGGAATGACCTCCTTTTGCTAGCCAGAAGGAGGGTGTGTGGGGGAGATGCTGTAAAAGGCCTGTTAGGTGAGCAGGCTGGCACTTGTGGCACACAGCCATTTACACTGTGGGTGCTTCGTGGGCAGAGAGAGTGTGACACCCATGACACATCCTGGATCAGGCTAGACACTCGGGCCACTCAGCCTCCCCAAACCTTTTATGGATTTTCCATTTAATTGGCATTCTAGGCCTATTTTAAGGCCAGAGAGTGCTTTCATCAGCTTTGCCAGAGATAGACCCCAGCTGAGAGCAGCTCCTGACGACCTGTATTTGGGCTCTGATAGCAGCCCTTATTGCTTTGTTTGGCTGGTAGGGAGGAGAGTTCAGAGCCCAGAGCCCTAGAGTGTTGGGAGAGGAGGCTCTCCACAGGGGGTTCCAGCCCTGCTGGTTTAGAAGTCAGAAGGAGATCACACACATACCCATTGCTCAGATTTTGTGGATCAAAGGACGAAAGGCTGTGCAATATACCACTGACCTTAAGGTGTGTGTGAATTCTGGCTAGTTTTATCCTGGTTGGCATGAGGCCAGAACCCTGTTCATCCCATTCTTCACTGTTGAAGGCAGACAGAGGGCTTCCCTCACAACAGCCTTGGGTGAGAGACAAGGGACACAGCCTTGGCCCCACTCTGCAGATGAGGGATTGTCCTCAGTCATCCAGCTGGTGGTGGCCCAACCCATGGCTGCTGGTTCTGAGACCTGGTCATGCCATGTTACCCTGTCCCATTTCTAGCCATGGCAGAGCTGGAGCTGGTAGTCTGGGTTCTCACAGTGCCACCCCCCCCATTAGAGCAGGGCTCTGGATGCCAAGGCCCACTTGATTCTTTTTTTTTTATGGGTCAACAAGCCTACTTTAATCAGACAAACATATATTACCTAGTTCAGGGGGAAAAGGTCAGCACCCCAAACTTCAAAGTATACAAACAGATCAAATAGACAGGCTTCCAAACTGTCCCAACATTATATACATCAATACCAAATCACAGTTACCAGAGAGGGAAGCATCAGCATCTGGGTTTTCAAAGCCGGGGAGCTCTCAACAACGGCTTCCCAGAGTCTCATCTGGTCAAATCACACAACACTTCTCAAAGTGAGCCCCAAAGCAAAGCCTCCCCTCAGGGCTTATATAGCCTTCTCTTGGCTCAGAGAATGTAACAACCTTTTGGACCCACTGCCCAATCACAAAGTATCAAGGTGTGGGCTTTCCTGAAAAACAAGCCTCCCACCACAGGCTCCAGGTACACTTAAGCTAGGGGCAGGGAAGATCTTTAAATTTGCATTTCCATTACATTCGGCCCCAAGATCTTTCATGCCCATAGCATACACAATTTACATTTGAATTAGAACTAAACATCTCTTAGGTCACATTTTCCAGATACATAAGAAAATCACAATATAATCTCAAAATACAATAGTCCAAATCTTCCACTCACGGGGGAAATGTTAACTCAGTCACTTATCAGTAAAATCAAAAAATAGTCACTCTTAAGTTAACTCAATCAGTTACATCAGTTTTCAAAGTACAAGTCTTCCACTCCTGGGGCAAAGTCTTGATTAACTCAATTAGTCTCTTATCTGTAACAATATCTCAAAGTACAATTAGTCACTTATTCAGTAAAGTCTTACTAAGGATGCCCATTGCATAGACAGTTTACATTTCAATTAGCACTAACCATCCCTTAAGTCATATTTTCAAGGTACATCTAAAGTTCCCAAAGTGTCCACTGGGCCTTAAACACAAAATACAAAGCATTATCACTTAAAGTTCTCTTGGGAGGAGGGGGGTGTCCTTCCCACAACACTGCTCCAGCCCCTGCTTCCAAGTCCAGAGAGGGGGCTGGGCAACAAAACCAAAGTGGGGTCCTTGGGGTCCATGGCACTTCACCCCACCCACCAGTCACAAGTCCATCCTCCCCCTGGGTTCCAAACTGTGGGATGCAGCAAGGAAACACATTCAGTGCCCCAGCTTTGCCACACAGTCCTTATCTTGTCCTGTGGCTGAATTCCAAACTCCTGGGTTCCTTCTCCTCCAGCAGAAGGCAGCAGCTCCAGGCTTCTCCACAGGTCTCCATGCAGGCAGCTCACCATTCCTGCTCTCAGCTCAGTGAAGTCAGCATGCAGGCCATTCTTCTCTTCTGCTCCATGGCTCCACAGAATCACAGCTACCACAACTGGGAAACAAATAATTATCCCAGCCTCCATACTTTCCTTTTACTCAGCAGATCCCATCCATCATCGCCATTTTGTAGCAGCAAGCACCCCAGCATTCCCAGAGTGGCTGCCAACACAGGTTCTTAGATCTGCTTTTCAAAAGGAAAGCAACTCAAAACGGGTTAACAAGCTTACTTTAATCAAACAAATATATATTACCTAGTTCAGGGGAAAAAGGTCAGCACCCCGAACTTCAGAGTTACAGAACTTACAGATCAAACAGACAGGCTTCCAAACTGTCCAACCATTATATCAATACCAAATCACAGTTACCAGAGAGGGAAGCATCAACATCTGGGCCTTCAAAGCCGGGGGGCTCTCAACAACGGCCTCCCAGAGTCTCACCTGGTCAAATCACACAACACTTCTTAAAGTGAGCCCCGGCCCACTTGATTCTGGGAAAGCTCTGTGGATTCAGGCCAACCAGCATCTGCGTTCTCGAGGAGACATCACTAGGGAAGGCCCATGGGCCAACCATCTGGTGAAGAGTTCCTTAACTTTTTTTTTTTAGTATTAATCATAGTATTTATATATATTTTTAAAAATTTGATTTTAAAAGGAAGATAAGCAACTCAGCATGTGCTGTATGTGTGTAGCTCTGCAAAACATTACCCTAGTAGACAAATTGGAAAAGACTGACTGTATTTCCCTCCCTCCTATCCCACCTCCCACCCAGTCCACTCCTCACCTTGATCCTGTCCCTTTCCAAAAGTGGGTGCTTCCAACTTCCCTCCCCTCCACCACCTTCCCCACCTCCCCCTCCCCCCCATGCTCCTGTAGGGTGGGACACCCTATTTAGTATGCATGTCATTCTCTCCCTGGTCCAAATTCAATGAGAATGCCTTCCTGTTCCTCCCCTCCCCTGCAACCACCTTCCCCTGCCTCCTCTACATGAGACAGTTCACCCTATTGTCTCTCCCCATTCCCCCTCCCCACATTACTCTCTCACCTCTTAACCTCACCTTTTAAATATCATACCTTCCTATTAAATTCTACCCATGCCCTCTATCTATGTATACCTGACAACATATATGCACACATTCACATATGTATTCATATGCCCATATACCCTTCTTCAACTATTTTCATACTGAGAAAAGTTTCATCAGTTACAGTTATTGTTTTTCCATGTAGGAATGTAAATAGTTCAACTTTGATAAGTTCCTTTGGATTTCTTTTCCCTGTTTACCTTCTCAAGCATCTCTTGCTTCTTGTATCTGAATGTCAAATTTTCTATTCAACTCTGGTTTTTTCCTCAAGAATGCTTGAAAGTCTTGTATTCCACTGAATGACCAAATTTTCCCCTGAACCATGATACATGATACATGAAACATGATATGTGATTCTTGGTTTTAATTCCAGGTCCTTTGCCCTGTGGAATATCATATTCCATGCCCTTCAATCAGTGTAAAAGCTGCCAAATCCTCTGTTATCCTGATTGTGTTTCCACAATATTGAAATTGTTTCTCCCTGGCTGCTCGTAATATTCTCTCCTTGATCTGAGAATTCTGGAACCTGGCTACAATATTCCTAGGAGTTTTCTTTTTGGGATCTTTTTCAGGAGGTGATCTGTGGATACTTTCAACCTCTATTTTGCCCTCTGGTTCTAAAACATCCAGGCAATTTTCCCTGAGAATTTCTTGAAGGATGGTTTCTTTGATCATGGTTTTCAGGTAGTCCAATAATTTTTAGATTGTCTCTCCTGGGTCTATTTTCCAGGTCAGTGGTTTTTCCCATGAAATATTTCACATTCCCTTCTATTCTTTCATTTGTTTGGATCTGCTTAATAGCATCTTGATTTCTCATGAAGTCACTAGCTTCCATTTGCTTCAGTCTAATTATGAAGGAATGAATCTCCTCAGTGAGCTTTTGAGATTCTTTTTCCATCTGGCAAATTCGGCTTCTTAAGGCATTCTTCTCCTCATTGCCTTTCTGAGTCTCTTTTGCCATTAGAGTTAGTCTATTTTTTAAGGTGTTATTTTCCTCAGTCAGGCTGTTGACTCTCATTTCATACTTTTCTTGCATCTTTCTCATTTCTCTTCCCAATTTTTCCGCCACTTCTCTTATCTGTTTCTTAGGGTCCTCTATGGCCTGTAGCCAGCTCATATTTTTATTTGGGGCTTTTGGTGCAGGATTTCTGACCTCACAGTCCTCTTCCTGATCCATGCTTTGATCCTCTTTGCCCCCAAAATAGGAGTCTAACGTTGGATTCTTCTGTTTATTTTGTTTCCTTTTCCTAGGCATGTTGCCACTCAATTACTTGACTTTTGGGCTTGTTGCCACAGTAGGACTTTTCCACCAGCCAGGGGAACTTCCATCCCAAACAGTGGGGTTTTCTCAACTTCTGGAGGTATTAGTTGGGTGGCCTCTGTGAAGCCTCCACACACTCTGGCAAGCTGGTCACACACCCCAAGACCTCCTTCCCAGCCCACAATCCAGATCCAAGAAGGGTAAAGCAAGAGCACTTACCCCCCAGACTGATCATGGGATCCCCCTACAGTTCACCGGCCAAGAGCTGAAGCTACAGTGTGACAATGTGGCACAAGCTGCACCGACTCCTCAGCAGCTTCTCGCCCCCAGGGGAAGAAGCTGATTATTCTCCCAAGTAGTCCCAAAGTCCATAGGGCACTGACCTCTCACTTTGTCCTAGGCATCTATGTGTTGATAATTCTGGAAATTCCACAACTGCTGGTGTTCTGAGATCCCTCCAGCTGGCTGCTGGTCTGGCCGCCCTCAGGCTAAAACCTTGACTCATATGGGCCTGGGCTCAGCTCCCAGAGTGCTGTGCTGACCACTCCCTGCTGGGCTGCAGGACTGTCCTCAGTGGGAGGTTAGCTTCTCTGTGTCATTTTGTGGGTTCTGGAGCTCCAGAGGTTGTTCATAGTCCCCCTTTTACATAATTTTGAAGTGGTGTGGGCTGGAGCTCCTCAGAAGTGCTGTTTCTACTCTGCCATCTTGACTCCACCCTCAGTTCCTTAACTTTTTAAAGGAAAAACACTTTCCTGGGGAACACTCTGGCCAGAAATTTGCCCCGCCCCCCAAAAAGGAAAGAAATCATTGAGAGGAAGATTTCAGCAACTGACCTCGTGTTGGATGGTCCAGGGGAAGGGCATCTGGATTCAGACCCATCCATTCAAACCTTTCCTTATATTTCCCAGAGAAAGAGGGCTCTGTAAGCAGTCCTAATGGTAGCTTCTCATCATCACCATCTCAAGACTGAGGATAACTCTCTGAGTTCCATTTCTGGCAGAGCTGTTGCCCCAGAGAAGAAGGTGTGGGCCCCAGGATCCCCTGGACCTCTGGAGCAGAAGGCCTCTGCCCTTAGACAGATGCCTGGCTCCAGCTCCATGGCCTTTCCCACTAGGTTTCCTGAGCCCCACCCGTCCCTTGGCTCTCAGAGGCCCACTTAGGGGCTTTCCATGGCTGTGTATAGTTCCCCCTTCATAATGATGGGTTTGGAGCAAAGTGATGGCATTGCAGGCAGAAGTGAGAATGGAAGGAAAAGAGGAAGAATCTGGGTCTGCAGAGACTCCCAGGTACCACAACAGGGGAAAGCAATGAAGGATGCTGCTCCAGGTTTAGAACAGTGACTTTCCACTTGGCTTCTGCTGAACCCCTTGGTGTTCTGTGGCTGTGGCTCAGGGGGCTCTATGTACGTAGGTGGGAAAATCGTCCTCTCTTTGTTTTCACTAATCTTCCTTGGAAATCTGCATTTTGATTGTAAATTCAGGCCACACCTCCTACTTCTGAGAACAGGCCTCTGGGCTTCACTGTCAGTCTGACAAAGGGGTCTGTGACCCTAAAAGGTGGAGACCTCCCGGTTTAGAATGAAAACTTCTAAGCAGCTGCAGAAGAAAGGGATCCCAGAGGCAGATTTACATGCCTAAGAAGGTCTTTTCCCCAGCTATCGAGCTGGATGGTGGCCCATGACTTGTATCTGACTCTCTAAGGAGCAGAAACAGTCAGGGCTGGGGAGAACTGAGCGCGAAATTAGGGTTAGGGTTAGGGTTAGGGTATGAGGAAGCCCTGGTTCAGCAGAGAGGCCACTTACATAGCTCAGAGGGCAGTGGCAGGAAGTTGAGGAAGGAACAGGTACTCTGGCAACTCTCCCATGTCAGAGGCAGAAGCCAGAGGAGCCTGGCCCTCTCTGCCCCTTCCCTGGCCAGGCACTCCTGGCAGGTGCCCATCCTTTCCTGGAGTCCTGGTAACTGTTGGGGAAGCATACTTTGTGTGGGCCTTTCTTGTCCTTGTTTGTCTAAGCAAGACCCTGGAGGGAAGCAGGGGCAGAGGCAGAGACAAGGTGTGGTGGGGTTACCCTGAGCATGCTTCGCATGTTTTGCAGAGGCATGTCCAAGTAGGGGCACCTCATGACTCCTTCACAACAGTCCCCTCTGGCCTGATTTCCCAGGAAAGCTCTCACAGCATGGAGAGTGTTCCTTTGCTGCTGTTTTCTGGGTCGTGGCCTTGTCTGGGACTCTCAAGGGTCTGTGACTGGCTTTGGCCTGCATTAGCTGCATATGTGCCTGGGGAACCTGCCGTGAATGGGCCATGGGTACAGACTATGTACAGGCCAAGCATGAAGTGTTTTGTTTGTCGTTTCCAAAGAGGGAGTTTTGGGTCCTGTTTCCAGAAAATTAGAACCCAGGGTTAGACTTGGAGGAGGAAGGAGAGGGAAACCAGGAGAACACAGGCTGTTCTTTTCAAAAAATATTTAAATATTTATTAATTTTCGTTTTCAATATTTACTTTTATAAGACTTTGAGTTTTACATTTTCTCCCCCTCTTCTCCCTCCTCCCCCAGACAGCATGTAATCCAGTATAATTTATATATGTACAGTCATATTAAGCATATTTCCACAAGTTATGTTGTAGAGAAGAATTAGAACCAAAAGGAAAAACCATGAGAAAGAAAAAACCAAAAGAAAATAAAAAGGAAAAATCACACGCTCCAATCTGCATTCAGACCCCATAAATCTTTCTCTGGATGTGGATAAAACTTTCCATCATGAGTCTTTTGGAGTTGTTTTAGGTCCTTGCACTGCTGAGAAGAGCAAAGTCTATCAAAATCAGTCATTGAAGACTGGCTGTTACTGTGTACAATGTTCTCCTGGTTCTGCTCCCCTCACTCAGCATCAGTTCATCTAAGTCTTTCCAGGTAGTATTCCATTACATTCATATACCACAGCTTGTTCAGCCATTCCCCAACTAAAGGGCATCCCGTTTCCTATTCTTGGCCACCACAACAAGAGCTGCTATAAATATTTTTATATGAGTGGGGCCTTTTCTCATTTTTATCATCTTTTTGGGATATAGACTTAGCAGTGGTATTGCTAGATCAAAGGGTATGGCACAGTTTTATAGCTCTCTGGGCATAGTTCCAAACTGCTCTCCCGAACGGCTGAATCAGTTCGCAACTCCACCATCAATGCCTTAGTGTTCCAATTTTCCCAGATCTCCAACATTTGTCATTTTCCTGTTTTATCATGTTAACCAATCTGATAGGTGTGGTACCTCAGGGCTGTTTTAATTTGCATTTTTCTGATCAATAGTGATTTAGAGGGGCGGCTAGGTGGCGCAGTGAGTAGAGTGCTGGCCCCAGAGTCAGGAGGATCTGAGTTCGTATTTGGCCTCAGACACTTAAACAAACAAAAAACTAGCTGTGTGACCTTGGGCAAGTTACTTAACCCCAACTGCCCTCCAAAAAGCAAAAAAATAAATAGTGATTTAGAGCACTTTTTCATATAATTTTTTAAAAAAGCAATTGGGGTTAAGTAACTTGCTCAAGGTTACACAGCTAATCATTAGTTATGTGTGGGTGCTCATTTTCTGAGGCCAGATTCGATCCTGGGTCATCCCAACTCTTGAGGCTGGCACTCTTACTCACTGCGCCACCTAGCTGCCCCTAATATTATTTTTAATTTCGTCATCTGAAAACTGAACACAGACTGTTCTTGTGTGTGGATGTCACCTCTCAGAACTCTAAATCCCCAGGAGGTCCCTCAGTAGCCTCTAATCCAACCCACAAATGACAGGCAGCACCAAATTACATCCCTGACAAGGGGCTGTGACTGTTCCTCCCAGTGACATGAGCAACTAAGGACCAGTTTCAGGGCTGTGTGTGTGTGTGTGTCTATGTGAGAGAGAGAGTGTGTGTGTGTGTGTGTGTGAGAGAGTTGTGTGTGTTTAGACTGTGTACTGTTCTATAACATTGTGTTTATCTATATAACCGTGTATGTGTGTGTGTGTGTGTGTGTGTGTGTGTGTGTGTGTGTGTGTGTGTTTGTGTGTGTGTGGACCACAACCATCTAAAGTTCTACTGCCTTCAGAACAAGAAGGCTGACTGCCAGTGCTGCCACAGAGATCAGGATCCTGGAACAGAGGAGAGACGGTCCAGGGGTGCCAAGTCTAGAGCTCTTGGGAATCCTTTGGGCTGGCAAACTGGGGAAATCCAACTCTTCTTACCATCTTCCCTCAGTTTCCCTTGTTTCAGGTCAAGGATGGCCCATTTCTTTCTTCCCTTCCCACAAGCTCAGAGGGGTCCCAGCCATACCTGGAGGCCCCCTCCACATTTAGGAGGGCAGAACACAAGCACTGGATGGTGCCAGAGGCCCTCAGATCACCCCTTTTCTGGTCAGTATTTCCCACTGATTGGAGAAATGAGTGACCATGGCAACAACCCAAGGAGGGACCCCCTCCACCCCTCCACTCCAGGGTTTTTGCAGAGGCGAAGATGGATAAAGGGAAGGTGGCTGTCTGGGCATCGGTGAGTTCTCTGGGCACTGGTGGGTTCAGGCCTGACCCTTCTTTCCAATCAGTGGACCTAGAACCAAGATGGGGCCCCTGCCCCTCCCTGAAGTGAGCTTTCTATGAGCCTCCCTTGGCCTTGGTTGAAATAAAATGTGTCTCTCTCCTCTGCGCTCCTTCTGTCCTCTCCCTGGCCTCCCGGATCCCTCCTTCACTGAGTTCATTATCTTTGATTTATTCAAGTCCATTAAGGGCCTGAGGAGCAGCTTTAACCATTTGCAGACCACAGGCTGCCGAGACTTTCCTCCAGGAGCCTGGTGGCTGAGGTTGGACTGTCCCCCTCCTCAGGGGATCCTGCAGGAAGGGAGAGAAGCCCCTGGATACTGGAGGCCCAGCCCTGGCCTCAGAAGGCTTTCCTCCTTGACCTGGGCTGGGCTTATTCAGGGCTCCATCTTCAGCCTGTCCTCTGGGGCCTAGGACCCGAAGTAGTGTGAGGCTCCTCTGTGGGCCTGGGCCCCGGGTGGGCCACCAGCGAGAGCCAGAGTCTGACCCCAAGCCCTGGCTGCGGGCCTGGGCCCCTAGCTCATCTGGTGCCAAGGAGAGTGTTGGCCTTGTTTTTACTGTGTCTCTGAAGATCTTGTGTAGGAGCTGGTGGGATGAAGCCCCCCGCAGAGCATGCGCTAGGGCCCCGCGGAGGATGGGCTGAGGCCCCTCGAGGAGGATGGGCTGAGGCGGGCTGGAGCCCCCCCCCTCCCCCCCGTGGAGAACAGGCTGAGGCCCCCCGCAGAGCACGGGCTGAGGCCCCCCCGCTGAGGACGGGCTGAGGACCCCACGGAAGACGGGCTGACCCCCCCCCCCCCGCTGAGGACGGGCTGAGGCCCCCCCGCTGAGGACGGGCTGAGGCCCCCCGCAGAGCACGGGCTGAGGCCCCCCCGCTGAGGACGGGCTGAGGCCCCCCCGCTGAGGACGGGCTGAGGACCCCACGGAAGACGGGCTGACCCCCCCCCCCCCCGCTGAGGACGGGCTGAGGACCCCACGGAGGACGGGCTGAGGCCCCCGGCTGAGGCGGGCTGAGGCCCCCCGCTGAGGACGGGCTGAGGACCACGGAGGCTGACCCCCGCTGAGGACGGGCTGGGGCCCGGAAGACGGATGACCCCGGGGACGGGCTGAGGCCCCCGCTGAGGACGGGCTGAGGACCCACGGAGGACGGGCTGACCCCCGCTGAGGACGGGCTGAGGACCCCACGGAGGACGGGCTGAGGCCCCCCGCAGAGCACGGGCTGAGCCCCCCGCTGAGCACGGGCTGAGGCCCCCCGCCGAGGACGGGCTGAGGACCCCACGGAGGACGGGCTGACCCCCCCGTGGAGGACGGGCGTGCCCACGCTGGCCCATTAGCAGAAGGGGGCTCAAGTTCGGCGGCTCCTTCCAGCAGCGGGGCCCCGATGCCCCTGGGCCGGGCTCGGAGTGATGGTGGAAGTGCCGGGACCCCAGCTCCGGGACTCGTGACACGCTCGTGAGCCGCGCTTGTGGGGGGGGGGTGTCTCCGTGGGGACGAAGGGCCGGGGCTGTCTGGGGAGAGCCCCCCCCCCCGTGACGTTGGGTCCCCTCTGGGCCTCAGTTTCCTCGTCTGTAAGCCCGATGGGGGCAGTCTGGACGGACCCGGGACCATGGAGGCGGGGGCTGTTCTCAGGGAAGGACCAGAAACTCCTGAACACGGTGGTCCGAGTGACTGACGCCTCTTAAGGAGGGGGGCAGGGCGGCTGGGGTTAAGTGACTCGCCCAAGGTCACATGGCAGCAAGTGTTACGTCTGAGGCCGCATTTGAACTCGGGTCCTCCCGACTCCAGGGCGCTGCCGCCCAGCAGGGGGCCGGGTATCTGACATGCTGCGCTAGCAGGGCGGGGCGAGCTAGCCCCGGCCTCCTTTGTGTCCTTAGGGCTCAGCCTCGGGCCGGCACACAGCACTCGCTTAGTAAGTGCCGATTGGTGGGTGCGTCACAAAAGGCAGCCTCGCTCCCTCAGTCCCCGCCCACCTCCTGCGGTTCTTCCGGCGGCCGCACTCGGACTCCTCCCACCGGAGCTCCACGTGACCACGCTCAGCCTATCAGGGGCAGGGACCATACCCGGGCACGTGGCAGGGAGCGCGCGGGGACTCAGAGCGAGGACTCCCTGCCCTGGAGGCAGCCTCGGGTCTGAGAAGCCGGGGGGCCTCTGGGCTTCAGCAGCCTTTCAGGTATGGCGGCTGACAGTGGGGGAGGGGCAGGTCAGAGGAGGGGGCGCCACCTAGGGGACGCTGCCGGGTCAGAAGCGCCAGGACTTGGTGCCGGGTCTCTGTCCTTGGCGTTCTGGGCCCCCCCGCTGGGAGGTCAGGGGAGCGTGGGGCTCCGCCACTGGGACATGAAGGAGGGGGAAGGGCGGCTGGAGAGGAGCCCCGCCCCCCCCCCGGGGCGCCCCTCCTCGGGCTCTGGCTTGGCAGCCCCCTGACGAGGCTCCTCTGAGGGCGGAGCACGCCACCGCGCACGCGCCCCAGAGCGTTTGGGCGGAGAATCGGCTCTGAAGCAGCTGTGCGTGTCCAGCACCATCGCGTGAAAGCAGAGGATCCTCGAGGAGGCGAGGCCTGACGTTCCGAGAAAACAGAAACGGGAAAGCGCGTTTTAAGGCAAATGAAGCGCGGACACAGACCCGGCCCAGAGGGGGCCCCCCAAAGGCTGCAGCCAGAGGCAGCTCTGGCTCGGACTCCCCCCGGGCAGTGGAGGGTGAGGCTTCTTTAAAGAAGACGTGGGGGGAGAGCCAGCCCAGCCCAGCCATTCCTCTGGCACGGAAGGAGGAGGGCACAGCCAAGGAAGATGGGAAGAAACCTGCCAAAGTGTCCAGAACAAGCTTTGTCACCACCAAGGGGCTTCAGAGCCTAGTGTGGGCTTGTGCCGGAGACCAGGATCATGCGGACTTTGAAGAAGGAAGGCGGGGGGGAGGGAAGGTTGTGGGAAAGAGCCCGGGCACCGACTCCTTTAAATGCACAGAAGAGAGCCGAAGGGAGCCGGCAGTGGTGGAGATGCCATTCACAAAGACATGGAGAGTCACGATTTCATGCGCACTCTTTGCTCCCTGTTCTTTGAATGAGAAATGTCCGTCGTTCTTGATCTTTTTCAAGTTCATAACGCTACAAGGAAAAGTGAAACCATCTTGGACCTTATTAAGCCAGAGAACATCAGTAGCTATGGATCAATAAAAACCTGCTTTCCTGTCTGTATTTATGCATTTTTCATTAGAATCATCTGCACACAGATTGAGGACACCCTCAGTGAGGATGTTAGTGAAAAGCCGGCTGGCTTTCACCAACTGTACTTCACAGCAAGCCACATGCTCACCATCAGCCAGTTGGCTGAAAAATACAGAGAATGCTCCTTGTGGAAGACCAAAGCTAGGCACCAAGGGGGTGCTTCCTGCAGGGGAATAGCCAGACGGCCATGGTCCCTGTCTGTACTGTGAGGAGTTCCAAGGAGCTCCCTGGGTACCTCAGGGATCACACCAACAATAAGAATGTGTCTAATTCAGGGGCATAGAAAGGCATCTCCAAGGTTCTCTTCCAACAAGGAGTCTGCAATTCACAACCACAATTACTCAACGTCCTTGGGAGAAGAGTAATAGAGTGAGCCTTGTTGGATGCTTTCCTGATCAGATGTCAGGTGAGGCACAGAACAGTCACGTGGATGTGTGTCATCTTGCTCCATCTGTGAGGGAGATGTGATCTCCATTCTACAGGTGAATAAACAGAGGTAGAGAGGGCTGTTCCACTACAAAATGACTGAGAGGTAAGACTCCAGTTCAGGTCTCCTGGATTCCACATACATTTTGATAACTATTCTGTTGCCAGTGGTCACCCAAGGTGCCTGCCCTTGGGAGGAGGCAAAGCACAGATCCCAACTGGAAGGGAGATTCTCTGGGGATGGTAAAGTCCTCCAGATGTTGCTGTTTGCAGATGACATTATGTTGGTTGTGTCAAACTTTGGAGCATTACAGAATCTCCTGGAAGAGATCTTTAAATACTCAAGAACATTTGGCCCGACCATTCACACAGGAAAAACCAAGTGGATGAAGAGATCATCCATTGCCCAGATTGCAATATGCAAATGACTTATAGGATCTGTCCGTTGATGTGTGTGTATGGACTGGTCACCAGTAAGTCCCAGGATTAAGCAGGGGGTGGAGAATGGGCAGGGCTGTCTTTGGGAAATTGCAAAGCCTCTCTGATGGTCTCAAACCTAGAAGCAAAGAGACCAAAAAGATGGATTATTAATGCCAATGCTCTAGTGGCATTGTTATCTGACTGGGAGCCAGGGACCATCTATCTCTGGAGACCTAAGGGCGACCATCCCGCAGAGGACAATGACAAGGCTTGTAGTTGGTGCAGGGGGGCTCCGAGGCCTGAGCCCTAGTAAACATGAAGGGGTGGGGTATGTACATGATCAGAGATGGCAATGGGCTGATTGTGGGGAGAGTGAGGAATAACAGGCTGCCCTTGCTGTACTTGCCTGGAGTCTTGCTAGCGATAGGGGGAAGGGAAGCAGGGCCTAGCTCTTTGGGAACTCATGGGATGAGAACTCCTCTGGATGGGGAGGTGCTGATGGACACTTCTCAGAGAAGACTGGCTGGCACCCTCCCCCAGCATACCCTGCGCATTGGCCTACTCTCCTCAGGGGACTTGGATGGTGGGGCTTCTTTGCTGACTTTCCTGTGTTGTGGCCATGGTTGCCTGGCACATGGGCCCAGCCACCTCAGGAACGTGTGGGGCTGTTTCCCCGTTTCCTACATTGGCCCGGAGCCCATCGCTCAGCTTCTCTGTACCTGAGAGCTCATCGGCGGGACTTAAGAATTATCCAAAGGTAACAAAATTATTGGAATCAAAGGGATAGGGATAACGAGCCCTCATGTTAACCATCCGAGGGACCTTCTCAATGGGATGACATGTGCAGAGATTAATTATTCTCTGCTATGAATAGACTGGTTTTGTAAAATCGAGTGGCATTGTTCAGGCTGAGGGGCTGCCCTGTTCTGCATAGCCCAGCATTGCTGGCACCTGGGCTCCCTCTGCCATTGCCATGGAAACCACTTCTTCTAAGAGAAGCTGCACATAATTAGCATGGGTGGAGGTCTGCGTTGGTCACTAATCTGGAGGTATGCTGAAAGCCCCCTGGAGTGGGCAGAGATTGGATCCCTTTCAGTATGCAGGTGGGCAGCCCCTGGCAGGTGGAGTGTGGGGAGGCAGGTAGCACAGGCACAATCAGCGGCCAGAGGGCATGGGGGTGGCACAAGATGGTGACCCCTCACAGGGCAGCCGACTTGATCTTGCTGAGTTCTTTCTTAAAGTGCTGTTTAGAAAACATGCCACAGGTACGTGCTGAATGTCTCTAGTGGGTTGAGATGACGAGAGTCCAGCCTTGGAAAGGCATTGCCCAGCCTGAATACCCCAAAGTGGAAGACTGTGAGGCTCCTCAGTAGGCCCACTGCTCACCTGGGATGTTTGTGTATGGTGAGGGTACCCCCTGGCCTTGTCCTGAAGGATACGCTTCAAGGAATAGAGATGCTGGGCCAACTTGGGGTCCTGTCAGCGTGATGGTCTCTCCTCAGATGTTGGCCTTCAGTGTTGGGGCCTTTATGCCTGCCATCTGTCTGCCCTGTCTTCTGTCTTAAAGTGTGGGAGCCTGGGAATGTTGAATAGGTCCTGGGCTTGAATCCTGCCCATGGTGGCAGAAGGCAGGGCTTGGAGATCAGACCCCAGAAGACCTTGAAAAGACCTTGCTGGTGTGGCTGGAAGGAGTGCCTTCTGGGGCAGAGATCTGGGTCTCAGCCTCTTGTCTGCACCTTCCTGGAATATTATAGTAAGAATGAATCTGAATCTTAGGATCCCAGACCCCATTGCTGGGAGGGACTGCAGGAGCCTGGGATCTAGGGGGGATGCCTGTGGAACAGTCCAGTGTCAAATTTATTCCTCCTACAGCTAGCTCACTCACTCCTGCCTGCTGTCATGCCATCAGGTCCCAGTCCTCAGAGGTAGAATACCACCTTATGGTCATACTCAGTCTCTGCCAGGGTCCTGGGGTACCCCTGAGGGGGAAATCCATACAGCCTCATCTCATCTGAGCCACTTACAAGGACACCTTTACGTCACAACCACTGAGCTTAAAGTCAGAAGGCCCGAGTTCAAATGTGACTATTATATAACTTTATTAGCTATGTGATCCTGGGAGAAGCACTTTAACCTCTGTCTGCCTCAGTCTCCTCATCTGCAAAATGCAGTTAACCGGAGCACCAATGAGGCAATATTTGTACTTTGCAAACCTAAAATGCCACATCAGTGCACACTGTTATTAGGGGGGAGGGGCCCAAATGTACAAGATGTGACTTAATGAGAAGATGTCCTTGAGCTAAGCTCAGAGTCTGAAGGACTTTGTGGGTCTTCTTAAGGCTAGACAGTCAGACCAATGCACAAATAGCAAATATATCACCTCACACAAGGCACTTTGACCCCCCCCTCTTCCTGATGTGTTTGATCTCTATGGTGATGTGAGGGCATGCCCATGGGCACAGGGACTGGAAGGAAGTGCCTGTGTGTGTGTGTGTGTGTGTGTGTGTGTGTGTGTGTGTGTGTGTGTGTGTGTGGAGGGTGTAGCTCCCAGCTCTGGTTTGCAGGCTTTAGTCCATTTGGGAGTCTCACTACCTGGTTGTTGGTCCTTCCTGCTCTTCAGCTGGGAAACCCTCGTCTCTCTACTCAAAAGCAGCCTCCCCAGGCTCTTGGAATTCTTAATTACCCTCAACAGGGTGTTTAGCAGGTGTTAGCTCTTCATGTGAATGGCACTTCTCTTGAAGCCGGAGCCAGGCTAATCAGATTGGCCATTTCTGGGCTATTCCAGTCAGCCCAGCCAATTACTGTCTCACCCAGATGCTGTGATGCTTGATCAGAATGAAGCTCAAGACACAGTGCTCAGGTGGATTCTTGATCTGGCAAACAGATCTGGTCCTGCTTCCCATGATATTAAGCCCCTTCTGGTTTTCCTTCCTTTTTTTAAATTAAATTTTATGTTTATTTTTAGTTTACATCATTAATTTCCACAAGATTTTGAGTTACAAATTTTCTCACCATCTTTCCCCTACCCACCACCCCAAAACAGCGATCCCACTGTATGCCCCCTCCCCCAATCTGCTCTCTCCTATATCCTCTCCCATCCCCCGTCTGACTTTCCAGTAGGGCAAGATGGATATCTATACCCCATGTCTGTATATCTTATTTCCCAGTTGTATGCAATAGTAATAATATATACATATATATTAAACATTTGATTTTATAACTTTAAATTCCAGATTCTTTTCCTTCCTCTGTCATCACCCACCCTTACTGGGAAGATAAGCAATTCAATATAGGTTGTACATGTGTAGCTATGCAAAACATTTCCATAGTGGATATATTGTAAAAGACTGACTATATTTTCCTCCATCCTATCCCGCCTCCCACTTGTTCTATTCTTTGCTTTGACCCTGTCCCTTTTCAAAAGTATGTGCTTCCAACTTCCCTCCCCACCAACCTGCTCTCCCCTCCATCATCCCCCCTTGATCTGACCTCCAAGGTCAGGGGTGGCCATGTCTTGCCTACTTCTGGCCTTCAGTGTACATCTGGTTGTGGTCCAGCAACGTTCCCCAAGAATGGAGTTCCAAGCCAGGAGAGCCAAAGAGTAGCAAGACTTTATTCAGCAGTTTCTTATGTGATTACATCCTAACTATATTATGATCAGCTAAGAGTTCAGTTTACATAGTGTATAACTGTATAGTCATCATAAACCTCTATCTTTGGGATTACATCATTGTTCTTGTTCCCATACACCTCTTACATCCTCTTATATCACAGCCATGTACTCTGTATCAGGCTCTTAAGTACTGGGAAGGATGTTTCAAACCTCCCTAAACCTCCCTGGAACAGGATGAAGTTATCCCAAGGCTTCTAGTTAGTTAGCCTCCCCTGAAAACCCTAGTGGTTGGCAACAAGTCAGAAGGTCACTGAGCTCTCATCCTGGAACAGAGCTGTCTCACGGAACGTCTGATTTACGTCCACAGTATTATTGCAGAGTCAGCATGCTCTGGGTCTCATGCCTCCAGGGGAACTGCATGTATCCCCCCAACACCACCTCTCATCCCCTTCTCCCCTATTCTCCTGTAGGGTGAGATACCCTATTTATTGTGTATGTCATTCCCTCCCTAAGCCAGATTCAGTGACAGTAAGATTGACTCATTCCCTTTTGCCTTCCTTTTCTTCCCCTCTATTGTAACAGCTTCCCCTTGCCTCTTCAATATGAGATAGTTTACCCCATTCTGTCTCTGCCCATCTCCTCTCATTATATTCCTCTCTCACCTCTCAATTTCACCTTTTAAGTATTATCCCTTCCTATTCAATTGGTCCTGTGCCCTCTGTCTATGTATACCTGTACACATATATACATACACTCACACACACACACACACACACACACACACACACACACACATTTCTATTCTCTTCAACTATTCTCATACTAAGAAAAGTTTCAAAAGTTACAATGATCGTTTTTTCATGTAGGAATGTAAATAGTTCAACTTTTATAAGTTCCTTATGATTTCTTTTCCCCATTTACCTTATTATGCTTCTTTTGCTTGTATTTGAATGTCAAATTTTCTATTCAACTCTGTTTTTTTTCATCAAGTGTTATGGGAATGGGAACTTAAGATCTTCCCTGCTCCTAGGCCCTTTGGTAGACTTAAGTGATTCTGAGAACCTTCCTTGACTTGAAAATATACTCTGCTCCCTAATAGGCTGGATGTGGTCACATGGAGCCTATGGGGAAGGCTTGTTTTTCAGGAATTCCCACACCTAGGTGCTTTGTGAAAGGGCAGTGGGATAAGAAGGTTGTGACATTCTCTGATCCAGGAGAAGGCTATATATACCCTGATGTGAGATTTTGTTTTGGGGATCAACTTTTGAGAAAAAATTTGTGATTTGACTAGACAAGAGACTCTGGGCAGCTGTTGAGCCCCCTGGCTTTGAAAACCCAGATATTGGTGATTCTCTGTCTGGTAACTGACTAGGTATGGATATAATAATGGTCAGGCAGCTGGAAGCCTGTCTGCTGATGTTTCTCTGTATTTGTTTTCTGTTTGTAACTTGTTTGTATTCTCTGAAGTTCGGGGTGCTGATGTTTTCCTCCTGAACTAAGGAAATGACATATGTTTGATTAAAGCAAGATTTTTAACCCATTTTGAGTTGCTTTTCTTTAGAAAAGAAGATATAAGAACCTATGTTGGCAGGCACCCTGGGGATGCTAGGGTGTTTGCTGCTACATCAGGAATGCTTGAAAGTCCTCCATTTCATTGAATGACCATATTTTCCTCCGAAACATGATACTCAGTTTTGCTGGGTAGGTGATTCTTGGTTTTAATCCCAGCTCCTTTGACCTCTGGAAGATCATATTCCAAGCCCTTTGATCCCTCAATGTAGAAGCTGCTAGGTCCTGTGTTATCCTGATTGTGTTTTCCACAGTATTCAAATTGTTTCTTCTTGGCTGCTTGTAATATTTTCTCCTTGATCTGGGAATTTTGGAACCTGGCTATAATATCCCTGGGAGTTTTCTTTTTGGGATCTTTTTCAGGAGGTGATTGGTGGATTCTTTCAACCTCTATTTTGCCCTCTGGGTCTAACACATCAGGGCAGTTTTCCTTGAGAATTTCTTGAAGGATGATTTCTAGGTTCTTTCTTTGATCATGGTTTTCAGGCAGTCCAATAATTTTTAAATTATCTCTCCTGGATCTATTTTCCAGGTCAGTGGTTTTCCCCATGAGATATTTCACATTGCCTTCTATTCTTTCATTTGTTTGGATCTGTTTAACAGCATCTTGATTTCTCATAAAGTCACTAGCTCCATTTGCTCCGGTCTAATACTGAAGGAATGATTCTTCTCAGTGAGCTTTTGAGATTCTTTTTCCATTTGGCAAATTCGGGTTTTTAAGGCATTCTTCTCATTGGCTTGTTTTTTTTTCTTTTTGGAGGGCAATTGGGGTTAAGTGACTTGCCTGAGGTCACACAGCTAGTTTTTGTGTTAAGTGTCTGAGGCCAGATTTAAATTCATGTCCTTCTGACTCCAGGGCCAGTGCTCTACTCACTGTGCCACCTCTCTGCTGCCTTATTGGGTTTTTGAGCCTCTTTTGCCATTTGAGATAGTTTATTTTTTAAAGTGTTGTTTTTTACTCGCTTTTCATGATTTTCTTGCATCATTCCCATTTCTCTTCCCCATTTTTCCTCCACTTCTCTTATTTGGTTTTCAAAATCCTTCTTAAGCTCCTCAATGGCCTGTAACCAGTTCACATTTTTCTTGGAAGCTTTTGGTGCAGGAGTTCTGACTTCATGTCTTCCTCCTGTTCCATGCCCCAATCCTTTTTGTCTCCAAAAAAGGAATCGAGAATTGCATTGCTATACTTGATTTGCTTCCTTTGCTTGCTCATGTTTTCACTCAATTACTTGACTTTTGAGCTTTTTGCCACCGTAGAACTCTGCTTCCAGAGAGGACAGCTTTGTCCCGAATTGCTGGAATTTTCACACCTGCTGGAGCTATTAGTTGGGGGCCCACTCTGAAGCCTCCACTGGCTCTGGCTCACTGGTCACGTACTCCAGGATCCCTACCCTAGACAGTAATCCAGATCCAAGCAGGTTAAAGCAAGAGCGATTATCCCTTAGAATGGTTGCTTGGTCTGTCTACAATCTGAAGCAGCCATGGGGCGATGGTGGCCATGCCTCAGCCGCTTCTCCCTCAAAGACAAAGGCCAGACCACACTCCTGGACTCCATGTTCCCAAAGTCCACACTGACCTCTCTCTTTGTCTTTGGCATTTATGGGTTGATAATTCTGGCAACCTCCACTGCTGCTGGTGATCCACTCTCCCCAAATCCTTCCAACTGAGGCTGGTTGTGGCCACTCTGGGCCTGAAACTGCAGGCTCATTCAGGCTGGGCTTTGCTTCCAGCACACTGCAGTGGACCCTTCCTGCTGGCCTGCCAGGGTGCCTTCAGCAGGAGGTTTGTTTCTCCCTGTCACTTTGTGGTTTCTGTTTATTTAGAGTCATTTTTTATAGGTATTTGAGGTGGGTATGATGGGAGCACACAGAGTTTTCGTGCTTCTATGCTGCCATCTTGGCTCTGCCCCCCGGGTCTTCCTTCCTTTAAAAAACATTTTATTTTCAGTTCCAAAGTCTCTCCTTCCTTGCACTCCTCCCCCACCCATTGCAAAGGCAAGAAATGCAATACTCATTATATATATGAAGTCATACAAAATATTTCTGCATTAGCCATGTTCTGGAAAAACAAGAGAAAAAGTATGTTTAATTCTATACTCTGGGCCCACTAGCTCTCTCTCTGAAGGTGCATAGCAGTTTTCATCATGAATACTTTGGCATTATGGTGAATCATTGTATTGATCTTGTATTATACTGTATTTTATTGCATTGTATTGTATTGTGTTGTATTGTACTGTAGTCTTTCAAAGTTGATTACTGTTAACAATGTTATTGTTACAGTGTACATTGGTTCTCTTGATTCTACTCACTTACCTTTGTATCAGTTCATATAGACCTTCTCAGGGTTTTCCAAAACCACCCCCCTCATTGTTTCTTATAGTACAATAACATTCCATCACAATCATATACCACAACTTGTTTAGCCATTTCCCCATTCATGGGCATCTCCTCAGTTTCCAGTTCTTAGCTACCACAAAACTGCAGAAACAACACCTTAAAGCTGTGCTTCTCCACATATATGTGTGTGTAGCTATACATGCATATATGTATGTACATATGCATGCAGTTTATACTCAAAGTTCTTTTCCTACTCCTTTTAGGAATGAGAGTGTCCATCCAGGGCAGTGGTTCTGCTTTGGACTTTCTGGACTTGACTGACATCAGACCCTACGCTGGCACCTTCACACACTGCCTCCTTCCCTGCTTCTGTTCCCTCTTGTGTGCTCTGGCCCTATCCTACTGCACAACCTCTGGTCTCAGCAGTGGCTGCATCAGGAAGGTTTGTGCAGCAAATCTGAGAGGGACTCCATGCCTCAGATTGGGTGGTGCCGTTGGCACTGCCTTAGCCTGGGAGGCAGAGGCAGGAGCCTAAGGCCTGCTAACACTGTCTTCCTCCTGATCCTCTGCTCACCACTGTGGCCTGAGATCTGACCTCTGGCATATTAACTTGTCTCAGCCCCTTGGGTTCCTGGTCTGGCCTGGCCTTTTCACCTTCTTAGCTCCTGACTTGGGTCCCTCCCTCCTTTCTTTCCCCAGGAAAGGACCATTGTATCCTGAATCCTGAGCTCCTGTTGGTCCCCTGGGGGAGATAGGAGACCCCCTCCCTAATCTATCCCCTCAGAAGTGGGCTCAGACACATCTACCCTCAGGCCTGGCCCAATGGAGCCTTGATTCACTGCTTGTGGCAGGGGGAGAAGTTCAGGCCTCCTGCCTCACTCTCTGTCCTCCCTCATCAGAGAAAGGGAAGGCTGCCTGTCTCCTGAGCAGGTTAATTGGGAAGGGTGAATAATGGGAAGAGGGCATCTGGGTCAGCTTAGGGACTGCAGCTAGGCTCTGGGGAGCAGAAGAATCCAGGAGGCCAGGCCAGGCTGCATGCCCAGAATTTGGGGTGGGGGGACCCAGGGCTGCAGACCACCAGTAGATGGTGGAAGACTGGGCTACTTTCATTGCTTCAGCAGCCCCTGGTTATCAATGATTTAGATGAAAGCCCTTTTCTAAAGCCTTCAGAGGCTTCCTCATGATAGGAGGCTAACCCTGGGGCCTCCAAGGATGGACCAGTGGGCCCCAAGCTGTATTAGGTCCTATCTCCAGAGGAAGAGCACTTTCATTTTTTCTTTCATTCAAGTCTTTTTGTACAAAATGACTAATATGGAAATGTTTTCCATAATTGCACATGCATAACCTGTATCTGATTGCTTATTGTCTCAGGGAGGGAGGGAGAGAAAAGAAAGGAAGGGAGGGAAGGAGGGATAGAATTTAGAAATGAAGACTAAATAAAAATGTTTAAAAATTGGGAAAAAAAGCATGGGGAACAGCCAGGGGAAAGGCATAGGATATGGAGAGCAAAGAGGGTGTGGAGAGGAGCCAAGGGTGACGCCTGCACAGGTGGTGTGTGTGTGTGTGTGTGTGTGTGTGTGTGTGTGTCTGGTGTGAGTGTGGGGTGTATGTATGTGTGGTGGGTGTGGGGTGTGTATATTGTATGTGTGTGGTGTGTGTGTATGTGTGTGTGGTGGGTGTGGGGTGTGTGTTGTATGTGTGTGGTGTGTGTGTGTGTGTATGTATGGGGTGTGTGTGGTTGTGTGTGTGTGTGGTGTATGTGTTGTGTGTGTGTGTGTGTGTTGTGGCTTTAGCTGCCAAACAGAGGCTTTGCTGTTTCATCCTGGAGGTGACTAACAGGGAGCCCCTGGAGCTTATAGGGCATGAGGTGGGTGTGGTCCAAGTGGCCCTTGGGAGAATCCCTTTGGCATTTGAATGGAGGTTAGATTGGAGAGGGGAGAGATTGAGACCAGGGCACCAGTTGGAGGGAAGGAGGGACTGAAGATGGCTTC